>JAECUM010010043.1:0-58070 GCA_016617855.1 Megalonaias nervosa
TGGTATTTGATTATTCTTGTAATTTGTCTCCGCAATTTCAACATCGGCAGATTGAGAATAACTAAATTATATCCTGACGTTTTATTCTCCATTCGTCCCATGATGGATGATCGTTAATACGCAATTGTTTTAACGAATCCGCATATTTTTTATTTATATAAAATGAATCTGTCGCGACTCTGACTGCATAACGAGGAAATCTGTTTATCATCGATAATAAATTTATTGAAACATACGCTAGCATCGAAGATCTTAAATGAGTAAACTGCGGTGACTCGCCATCAGTACAGATCACAACTGTACCTAATTTAGTTCCGTCTGATAAATAAGCATTACTTCGACTTAAAAATGTGTTTTTCTCCGTTGTATCAGCAATTATAAAATCGAGTTCAGCATCGTCCATGATTAATCTTGTACACGCTCGTTTATGTTCATATGATCCTCCTTGCGTAAATTTACCGATTATTTTTCTGCCGAGATCTTTTGCAAATTTCTCATCACTTTCTCTTCTGTATTCACTAACAATATCATCTTCAGGATCAAAAAAATCTCTTTTAGCATCATTAAATATATCCAGTTCTGACAACCAAACTTGTTTTTGCACGCGGTATGATATTATTGCTTCACTCACGCTCAACGACATTAAAATTTCAGCATCAAGCATATACTTTATTAGTCCTATTGGAGCCCCACGTCGCTCTGAAAAATGTCTTCCAAACCACGCATAAACAATCGGATGGAGATCCTCGTAAAACTCGAACGACTCTATACAAGCAAATCCGGTTAAATCAAAAGGTAAAGGTCCGTTTAACGCTACTCTGGTCATCTCGTGTGTTGGATGACCAAATGTCTTAAAGTATTCAGAACACTCTCCGTATCCAAGAAAACTTCCAGGATAACACGCTACCATATCAACTGAGATAACGTCATTATAATCGTATTTAGTGTTCCACAATCCACCGTGTCCGTATTCGATACAACTTTTCTGGACATCTTCAAGAAATTCCAATCGTGTCGGCTTCCATGAATTTTTCTCCTGAGCGTAGTGAGCAGCAATTGATGGAACTGTAAAACAGTTATTAAGTAATTGTTCAACCTTAATATCATCAGATGTGTATTCACGCCAAAGGCGTTGTGCAAGATTTTTCATTTCTTTATGGAGAGATTCTGTACGATAAATATCACCAGTAGACCGTACAAACTGATCATGAGAATCATATTCCGAACTCTGAAACAGCCACACAAATACATTGTCAATTTTACTGATATTTCTGATAGCATCGAATACATGACCATTATAAAATTTAACCGTTCTATCTCGTGGAAATACCGTTACTGCCACAGTCCATGCATGTGCGTTATGATCAATAATATCTATCGAAGCTCCTCCTGATTTATATTTTGGTTTGTACAAAATCTTTCCCAGCTCAGCAACGTCGCTGATGGACGCTCCGGTATCTTTAACTGTTTCTGCCCAGGTGTTTATTTTTTTACGTCGTAAATCCGTTAAACCGTTTCCGCCTATCGCGTTTGTGAAGTGTTCTGTAACCCGTTCAGCTACGCAATTTATTCTTGCCAATTTCATGGGTTTGAGATCCCCAACGTCAGGTTTATTATTTAACGGATATACCGCGTATACAACCGCAGTCACAGGGTATGCTCGTTCGTAATACGGTTTATCAATACCAGTAAGTATTCCTGGTCTGGAATTTTTACTAAGAACAATATTATTTCCTGACTTGTGGACAGAATCACGTTTGACACGAATAATCCAAGTGTCATCGTCTGTCTTTACAATAAATTTTATTAAAATAAAATATTTCTGAACAAGATAGTCAATAATCTCTCTTCCTCGTTTGTCATTCATCACATTAACAATATTTTCAATTCTGAATGTCGACCACACATGAGCCGCACCATCGTCGCGAAATTTCTTTTTGGCCTCACGGATACGTTTTGTTATATCTTTATTCGTTAAAGCTAGATCTTGCATCGAAAAACTAAATTTGTGTTTCGGCAGTCTGTCAAGATCAAATCTAGCTCCCGCCGAAACGGCGGAAGGTTCAATCGCGGATAATTCCTGCATTATTATAATTAGGACAAATATATATTTAAATTGAATTTTAATCTTTTGTATATGATTCAAACAAAGAATCGATGCCATTGGCTTATGATCGGATATACTTCTCCTTGTAACAAAGCATGCGTAAACGAATTCTGCGGCTTTCATATGCAGTGCGTTAGACAAGGCAGCTTAGGACCAAAACCGTGTGTGCGGTGTGATGCTGGAGTCAGAGGAAAAACTCAATTGTGTGTGCAACGTGGTGGTAAAAAATACAGAGAGCTGAAACGATATTACGATAAAAAAAACACATCTTCTGAATCTCCTATAAAAACCGAGGAAGATTATCTCGCTAGATTTTCAAAATAATGATTTAAACAAATAATATTAGTATATAAATGAAGCAAAATGAATTTGTAAAGCATCCAATCATCATCAATTATAAAGCATCTCGTGATGGTGTAATTAGGAACTGTAGATTAAAGAAACCAGTCGGTATGTTATTAATACTGGTTATCTTATATTTACTGCTACTGACCAGAAAAGAAATTATTTATCATATAGGTTCGTGTTCGAGTGTTATTTTGGGATCATTAAAGATGGACTTGTAATTGATCACATCAATGGTGATAAGCTTGATAACTCGCTTGATAACTTGCGAATTGTTACACAAAGTCAAAATTGTAAGTCGGGAAATACTGGCGGCGCACGATACGCAAGGGCTGTTACATCTATAAATACAGATGGCGAAGAAATTGTGTTTAAATCAATTAATTCTGCTGGTAAATACTTTAACATATTACCACCTTCAGTAAAATACGTGGCAGATAATATCACGAGATCTGCTTTTTCCAAAAGATTTCTGCAAAAAATCAGGTTTCAGTATATTAGTCTACCAGAACCTTCTTCATGAACCAGTATCGTCTCATTTTGCTTTCATAGTTTCATGTTTTATATAGGTGTTTTTTTCATTGATGTAATGTTGCTATGGTATCAGATGATTAAGCGAGACAACTCCGTCAAGCATAATAGTAAATATTGCAGTTGTTGTACTTGTTGTACTAAGGATATTTTGAGTTTGGGTCAGAACCCACATTGCTTTTGCACCTTATCAAAAGCTGAAGAGTCCAACCCTATAAGTAAGTATCGATATATTTTCCTTTTTCATAAAAATGATATGTAATTGTGTGTACAGTCAGCACGCAAATTTTCCTCCGGGATTTTGTTGTAATCAAGAAACAGCAAAATCCATTTGTCTTAAATACATGTATTTAATAGAGATTTATTCAGTTTAGAATGTCCCATAGAACACTAATGTATCCAAGAAGCCCATTGTAGCTAATTTTACTATTACAAAACAAAGAATAAGCTAACCTGAGTCACATATTATCTGTGTTATATCGGCTAATATATATCTCAGCAGTGAATTGTACATGAGGTTATTTTTAGAAATGAACGGCATTGCGTGCTCGTTCAACTTATCGATTATTTTAGTATCCTTGGCAACGTCTGATTAATACAGACTTTTAGCTGTGGGTTTTGTGTAATGCAGTTTCAAGCATTTGGAAACTGGAAATAAATTCACGTTTTACAATAAATTCTGATTTTATTAAGAAATCCACAATACATTTACAATAAATTCTGATTTTATTAAGAAATCCACAATACATTTACAATAAATTCTGATTTTATTCTGTATACTGCGCTAACTATATAATAACTTTTTTAACATATATACATATTGAAGTCCGGTGGCCGATTGCTAACGCGCTGGATTTTCATGCTCGAGGTCCGTGGTTCGATTCTTGTGACCGGCATACTGTCGGGCGAAAGGCGATATTATGCCAAAAACCTCTTCTTTAGTGGGGGCGTGAGCTAGCCCGTCTATTGTTTCAATAGAAAATTTGTACACTTCTCCCACCATGTGACTTGGTGGGTGCAATTTTGCACTCCCTAGGTGATTATGATGGGGGTGTGGGGTGTGTGTGTGCAAAAATTTATGTTGAACGTAGAGAAGGCCCGTAGTATTGTCCTAGAGTTAAAGTTCTTAGAATTAAGTTTATATGTAACTGTGTTGTCCTAGAGTTAAAGTTCTTAGAATTAAGTTTATATGTAACTGTGCTGTCCCTATAAATATATGTTAATACGTTACTGTAAATATGTTAATACGTTACTGTAAATATGTTAATACTTACTGTAAATACTGTTACTGTAAGTATGCTTGCTTGATTTAAGGGGCTACATAAAATCATAATGCCTAGACAGCCCTCTGAATTTCTAGTATTTCGTTTCGATTAGGAATTCGCTGGGGGTGTGTTTATGCGTCCATAAGATAAGTTTATGTATAACCTCTGAGCCTACTAGGATGACCTTTGGCAACCTAGGGGTTTCACATGGGGTTAAACTGTGCTGTAAATATGCTTGCTGTAAATACGCTACTGTAATTAAGATTCTGTGTTTTGTGTTGTCCTTAATTAAGATATAATCATAATCATATGTATATAATCATATGTATATAATCATAATCATAATCATATGTATATAATCATCTTGAAACAGTCCTTAGGGACTATTATTTTTATTTTATTCTGATTTTATTTTTATATTAAACAAACACTAATAATATAATGAATTCTGAAAATATTAATGTTATTATTTCTGCGATTAAAATATTACAGCATAACGGTGTAAATATATCTGATAATCTTAATCCTGAAAAATTCTGTCTGACTTTGAATCATTAGAACAACGGAAATTAGAGAACAGGTACACTTTACCATCTGATTATAAATTCATGAAGTTTATCCAGCAGGCAATGTTACAGTCGCTGGCAACAGTTACAGATAATCAGGTAAAACTGTTTGTACCTCTCCCAAACGCTATTGACAAAATTAAGTTAGAATTATCTCATGAATACGAACAGAAAAAGATCGTGAACCTTCGTATAAGACAGTTAAGAGAGCATTGTGAAAATGAAAGTGAAGGTGGAGTTAATGTGATAATGGCTAAACAAAATCCCTGGTAAGTATACAGGTTATTTATTTATTTTATTCTGATAATTACGATTTACCCCAGTAAAAAAAATTATTCTGATCCGAGTTAGATTCGGATATCTTTTTTTTTGTTTTGCGATATAACGCTCTATGATCTCACATACAGATTAATACTTAAAATTTCATTCTGTAAATCCAAAATACGTCCTATTTGGTCTGTATGTTTGAAATGTATCCTTGATAATAACGGATTATGTACACGTAGATAAACGGGGTTAATTGGTTCAGATACAATTAAATACCCGGGGGGCGCTTGAGGACTAAATGAATATAATATATAACCTTGCTCAGCAGCGCTACTTTTTGAAAGATCTACTTGATAGCTGCCATCAATTACATCACATACTAGATTGACTGCGATCGTTGATGTAATATTAACAATACCAGGCGAGATATGACGGCCTCCACCGTATGGATCATTATTATATTTAAGAATAACCGGTGGTGGAGCTATTTTTATCCACGCTGGATGTATTTTAGGGAAATATTCATCAATGACATCGTTGAGTTGTTTTTCAAATGGAGTTGTGTCAAATTCTGTTATCTTAAACCATTTTGTTGGATCTGGTGGACTTCCAACGTCTTCTAAAAATCTTGCTGGTCCTGGTGGATATGTACCAGCAAATATTTTTAATAATTCAGCTTCACGTTTATAATCTGATCTTAAAACAGTTTTCATAATTTTATCGTCAATAAATATAAAATTACTAATAACCATTCTTAAATGTTTTATTACGTTGATGGTATTCTCAAATGTATCGCTGAAATATTTATTTGATAATGTAATAAATAAATTTTTTAATTAGTTTAATCGCCTTTCAAATTCAACACTTAAAGTATCTGGAAATTTTTGAAAACATTCTCTGTCAACGACTTCAACACCATCCTTGACAACAATTACTGGTACACGTATTTCACCGGGGAAGGTAAGTGACCATGGAGGTTTACTCAAATAATCAGGTGTAGTTATAAATATTTTTTTCCGTTGTTTTTAATTCCTGTATGGTTGGTTCTGGAATTCCATTTGACTTTTGGTCTGGAGGAACATCAGGCCATCCTAACACAGATCTGATGGAACTCTGATAAATATCTACAACATAATCAGGGGAATTTATTTCAATCGCCGCTGATAATGTTGGTTCGTAAACAGTGATTGCTATTTTGGATTCTTTTCCTGTATAGATTTAATTCTGCGTTGGAACTCATCATTAATCTGTTCTATTTGATAACTGCCCGTTGAAATTCCAACAACTTGCCAATCAGGAGTTCCATCAGGTTTATTCTTATTCGCAAATACCAGTGAATTATTTGCTGGTAGTCCACCAAACGATTTTGACCTGATATTTGGCCACCTATTATAAACTCGTAATTGCGCTAATGCTATTTCACTTGCTGGAATTGTAGTTGGAAAGTTAACGCTAAATTCAGGATTGGTCGAACTTAATGATATCATAGTAGTTTTTGACGGCGTTGTATTAGTGACGATCTGTTGTAATAGTCTTAACGCTGACATTATTTAAAATACTCAGTTATTATTTTAATAGAACGCACTCTCGGGAATTCAACCTTCATTCTTATCACAGGTTACTTTATCACTAGAATCGCTAGAGAAGGCGTTGCGTTCCATTCTAAATGCTTCATCGTAGGTTTTCATTATCGTTGCGAACTCCTCATCAGATATTTTACCATCGCTGAGGTACGCAGAAAGATACGATGATAGTTTAGAATAAGATGTTGTTGCTGTGTGTAATTTTATTATATACTCGTGTGATTTATCATTTGTACACGTAGATATCTTCTTAGCGATAATATTAAGAATACCTGCTATAATCGTTGAAGTTGAAACGACAATTGTTACAACTGCAGGTGCTGTCATTGTTATTGTTGATAATAATAATCCGGTTCCAGCAATAACAGCGGAAACTGAGTAAACAATTATATCAATAACAACCATACGTCTGCGATATTTTTTTACTTTTAGTGTATAATCGTCGATGATATTTTTTAGTTTGGTTTGACACTCACATATTTGAGCGTATCTGTGACGTTGAACGTCGATAAGTGACTCATTCACTCGATTCATTATACAATAACAACGTCATTTAATTAAGTAATTAAACAGTTTCAGCTACGAATTCCAGGCACCACCAGCAACGTCTCGGGGGCATTTCCGTTGATGTTAACGTAAACGTTTCTTTGATGTCCTTGGTTAGCATCACCAGTAGAGGATTATGATATACATTCGGTGATAATGAAGTAGCCGCAGTAATTTCTAAACCGTACATAGATAACCTGTATAACCCAGTTACTTCTGCTGTATGTTCGAGAGTATTATCGCGCGGTTTCCACGTTGATGATCCTGATGCTACTGTGTACACGATATTTTTAACTTGTCAGTGTGGAATTTTAATCAGATTAGGTTTTTGAACAATACTAGGTATTCCGTTAATAATGTCGTTGAGTTTCATGTTAATATCGAAGAGTTTGATATCAACAGTTGGTGGAGTTCCAAAAAAATCATTAATAGATCTGTTTATGTTTCTACGAAAATTTAAGAACGTTTGTATGTGATTAGTAAAATTAGTATTGATTGTAGTCATTTCATTATTGATTGTAACTAACGAAGTTGTCATAGGAATTTCCTTATCGTCTACATATTTCTTCGTTGCAGCGTCGAAATCTGATTCTGGTGTTCTAAGATTATTAATACCATTATTATTCATATTGAGAAATGCACGCATTATACCACCGTTGACTAATACGTACTTAGATTCTTGATCATCGACGTATTTTTTTTTGTTGCTGCATCTATATCTGCAGCTGGGTTGCCAAGGTCTATAATTTTATTTCGATTCGTAATAATGATACCGGTGAATGAATCACCAGTTCGCTTGATAAAATCGTTAACTGACTTACCAGAATCTTGTATTTTACCTTGATCAGAAAAAATAACGATATTATTAATAACCGCGGTGGGAATTCGTATAAGAACATCTAACAGTTGTATATTACTCGTTTTTTAATCGTCCTTGTTTATCCTGACAAACAACGACTTCATTTTGATCCACACTTGTGATATTTAATAAATCATCGATTTCATTTCTGAGCTGATCAAGAGTTGCATATTTAGATAAATCGACTTGCTGCTGAGCTTTGCGAGAAGATTTTCCATAAATATCTACCATTATATTTACTGATATCTGTTTAAGTGTGACAACGTGGTATATTCATGCACGACTTTATGAGGTGGTGTTGTTAATTTTGATACAGCATCAAGTACAGCGAGTACTTCTCGACCACATATCGGTGGATCCGTTATTTTTTGTGTTGGTAATGTTGAATACCAGATTTTAGAACGCATCGAAGTTTTACTTTGCATAGTAGTACTTACATATTTTAAAAATTCTTTTGGTGGTACCAACCCATACGAATCAAAATAAATAATTCCACCTGGATCAGTTGCATACGCCACCCAATGAGTGCCTGGGTCAGAGTTTTTATCGAGATTAATAATACCAGTTTCACGTTGCATTGCAACGGTAGGTAATTGATCATGCATAAAAACTCCTCTAAAGTTTTTTATATTCAGTTGCTTAACAGCATTAAGTAAATCAAAATTGGACATAGGGAGAATCATCGAATTCGATGACGAAGTTACCGGGGCAGTCTTAGACCTTTTCCGTACGGGTTCTCTGGTAATCTTAGACCGCGACCGTATACTGGGCCTGATAATCTTAGACGGCCCGGCTGTGGAACGTTTGGTGCTTTTAGACGTCTTCCGCGTTGTTTTGTCCGTGATCTTTTTTTTAAGATTTCTCCATGTATAATTCCTTGACCCGTTGCTTTCTTTAACGCCATTCCAGCAGCGGTTCCAACAGCGCCTAATGCAGTGCTTTTGCAACAGCTGGGGCTGCAGCGGCTATTATTGCTGGTAACGCGGCAAGAAGCGGAAATATGCCACCCGTTTTAACGATGTCTTTAATGACACCCGCAGAAAGATTAAGTTTTATACCTTTATTCAATTTTTTTGCTTCATTGAAATGCTTATGCTGGCGTTCTGATAACGATAGCTTATTCGGACCACTCGCGATTTGTTCTCGCTTTAGTGATATTTTTGCCGCACAATTATTTTTTGATGATGATTGTAGCTTTTTAATCTGATCAGGAGTCAGACTGACATTAATTAGATGTGACATTTATAATTATTATGAGTGATCTAATTACATGTTTTCTACTGGGGCATCAATCACTCTCATTCATCCACCAACACCTTCAAGTAACATCGATTTATCGCTGAGTATGACAGCGACAGCTCTGTAATTAGCAATAGCTCCTCGGTTTACGCGAGCTCAAAAATATATGTCAACGACTGATTGTCTGGTTAAATCTAAATGTTCCAGCGAAAAGTAATAAATCGGATATAATGTTGTAAAATCTAGCTGTGATATTTGTAAACCAGTATCAATATTTTGATCACGTCCCATGAATGTCATTAATCGATGATATGCACGCGCAACATGATTATTTTCAAAATTTAGCAACACTTCTTCAGAGGGTTCTTGATGTCCGTTTATCCTCAAAGAAACTTCACTAACCCCAAGCGTGTCAAATATCATATTACTTTCTGCTTCATCATTTACTCGTAAATTATTCTGAAGCGCAATAAATATATGGCGTGGTGCAGAAACACCTTGCTGTGATGCTATTTGCCAAGTAAATAAACCATTAATGTTACTCTGGATAGAATCTGTGGTCAATGTCAACCATGATAACATCGATTTACCACCTTGGCTCATAAAAGAAAGTAAATGTTCTTCTTCGGGTATTGTTGGAGTCATTACTGGCATCCATAAAGAGAGTTTTGTTAAATTTACTACACCAGCATTACCAACGGATCGCCATATCGCATCATCGTCGGTAGCATTTCGCACAAGTGCAATTGTGTGTTTGGCTCCGAAAATGACTTTTCTAACATTTCTACAGAATCCAAAAATATGTGATAGTGGAATGACACATGAAAATCTTCTACTTCCACCGATTAACATTGCTCGACGTGATCTAAATCCTAAGTTGAAATCTGCATCAACATTAATAATTATATTTTGTATATCAGCGGCGGCGTTTCCAGCATGGTTTAGTGGGCGTCCTACATCATACTGACGATACTCTGGAGAATTAGAAGTATCCTTTGCAAACATCATTGATGGACCAGCTGATCTTGAATAATCATCGCTATATCGCGCAAGACCAAGTATCGTCGTGGCAACGTCGACGTTTTCATGACAGATCTCAATCTCTCGTGAATCAATGATATATGCTGCACTTTTAAATAACGCCATGATGCCATTATTAACACAACCAACACTAAAATCAGCTGCGTATGCTCCTGGCGGTGCAAAAGTATTATCTAAAATTTCACTTTCAACCTCAATAAATGCCTCAGCGGGTAAGAAATATCTGCTTGTATCCTGAACCTGTAGTTCAATTCGTCCACGCCGATTTGGATCTCGTGCGTCATAAGAATAATATTGATAATCGCGCACAGATTCATCTTTTAAAACCGGTGCATCAATGTCAAACGCGGGATCAGATATACGCTGGAGCATCTTTATTATTATCGTCTTCGTCTAACACGAAGACCGCTTCCTGCTATCAGACTAGCGGTTATATTTTTTTTCTTTTTCTGACATTGGTACATCAGTGTTGGTAGCCAACTCCGCTAGTTTTTGATTAGCAGCTTGATTTATTATTTTACTGACATTTGCGGGCATCACATCAGTACTGGGTAATTTTACTGGTTGAGGTTTTCGTCGTATTAATCGCGCTAGTCTATCCTTGATCGCTGAAAATGCTTTGCTAGCAACATCACCAACAACGCCAATAGCTTTTTCACGAACAACGTCAATAGCTTTCATTCCTAATTGCTTTGCAAGCGGTATTGCATTTGGGGCTATCCCTCTAAATAGACTTTGAACAACATCACCTAGTCCATCTCCGTAGGTCGTTTTGTATACTGGTAATCGTGAATTTATTGCCCTGACCATGATTGGTCTATGAGTTTGTACGATCATATTATTATTAAGTGATTTTATCACTAATTACAGCTAATTACATACTCAGTCGCTGTAATAATCATCGGCGATTTCATTAATAAGGGACCGATACACATTAATATCCATAACACCACCTGTAAATAATCGTTTACAAATATCAGCTGCTTCATTAATGATTTCTGGGGAATTATTGCCAGCTCGTTTTCCTCCAATGAGAATTACTAGTCGATCAACATCAGCAAGGACGTTATTGTGACAAGTAATAAGGCCACTTCCTAAATCAATTCCAGTTGCACCAGGATCTTGATCTTCTTCCTCTGTTGTTCTAACTGGTTGTCGTTGTCGTGGTGAATGAAATCGTTTCATCATTTTCTGAAATTGTTGTTCTTGCTGCGGTGATGGTTGTTCTCGTTGTTGTGGTGATGGTAATTTAAACTGTTGTGGTAGTGGTGGTAGTAATCGTGATGATCGTTGTGGTGGTGGTAGTGGTGATAGTAATTGTGATTGTGGAAATTGTTGAACTTGTTCTCCAAGTGTTTTTACTGGTTTCTGTAATTTAAATTGTTTAGCTCTTTCGCTTTCGATATGTTTATGTACAGCCTCATCAAATTCATTATAACTAATAATATCTTCATTAGATCTAATTTCTGGAATATCAGTAGCAACGCGATATACATCCTTAATCCAATTGGCAGAGCTTAGAGATTTAACATGTTCTGGTTTTACATATTTTTGTCTTTCATAATATCCAAACGCGGCAATATCAATTAATTTTTTTTGATCCCTGATAGCAGCAATACCTTCAGGCGTAAATTTATCTATTATCTTAATTCTTGGTTTAGGTTGTTGTGGTTGTGGTGGTGGTTGTGGTTGTGGTTGAGCTGCTTGAATACGGCCAGCAATATCAACAGGTAATGTTTCGAGAGCTCTTTGTGTTGCCTCAGTTGCTGTAACAATTTTCTTTGTTGGTTCGACAATCGGTTTAAATAATTGTTCTGTACCTTCTGCAAATTCCACTTGAGACTCCTGACGAGCTTGTAGTTGTTGTTTGACTAAATCACGGACGGGTAAATATTTTTTGATTGCCTGTAGTCGCTCTCGAGCTAATCTAGCTGAGTGTGGTTCTCCAATCATTATTGATAATATTTATAATGGCTGTTTAATTTACAGCAGCAGAGGGGGTGAACGACCAACGTTGAGTGACCAACGCGTAAAATAAACACACCATAAAAAAAAAGCTAGTCAAAGATAAAGTAACTAGTTAGAGATTGTGGTTTAACGTCACTGACCTTATTTTTTCAGCCTTCGTAGGAACCTTATTTTTTCATAAATAATGTCTCAAACAAAATGGTCTGTTCACCCCCTCTGCTGCTTCAGTACATATCCTAATCCCATTATACTGATAATATCACAATAATCATACGCATCTCTTACATTACAACTCATACAAATATACAAATATTCAAATATCCATGGTCTGATATATTCACACACCTATTGTAACCAATCTTACATGCTTCAATCATTTTCCCGAACTCCAATTCAACCATGCGTAAACTCTAACATAACGCATTACTAAATGTACTGGTTACTATGACGTAACCTACCAGCGAATTACAATATTAATTCTGACAAACTAACAATCTACATAATTCTCTACGTAAACTCAAATCCCTGTCTCAAATACGCATATAAATGAAACACTACCAGGTAATTCTACATACTAAAACAATCCCAGTAATTAAGTATACATGCTACAAATAATTACAATTATGACGCCGTATGTTCTGCAAAAAATCGAGCAAATAACTTATTGACCCTTTCGAAGCTTTTCTTCTCTTACAATCTGGTCCTGAAGTGTCCCGCCAAATTACGAGTTGCTTCCCCCGGAGTATCCTTCTGCTTATAAAACGGCTAGGTCTACTGATAATTCTACTGCGAGTTTGAGCTATGATTCCAATCTAAGTTTTAATTCCACTCTCTATCTTAATTCCGATTGGAGGTCGCAGTGGACTGATCCAATCAATGTAGCGGACAATGTCTTCTCGCTGTCTGTCCACGTGGCGGGTGAGAACACGTCCCATTCACCCTGCGGCTTCCTTTGATCCCTGAACCAATGTTTAACACCTGGGTGTGAATACTACAAGCCTTTGAATAGTTCCTACCAACTGTAGCCTGGCTGGTGGTCTACGGCAACTTGCATAAGGGATTAACACTGCCTGCGGCGATGTTTGCGCATCAAACGCAGTAATAATTATCCATGTTTATACATTTCCTGATAACCGGCTGAGCAATCCTGACACTCCTGAACAAAAATAATACCTTTTTCTTCCAAATTCTTTTTGATTATTTTTAAAGAAAAACATACACCTACAATATGGGGGATACAGAAATACATAAAAGCCTTACAAATTTTCGGATGGCTGTAGGGGGGACACTTCAAAGGCCAATAGCTTAACATAGCTAGCAGCAGGAAGGGTGAACCCTACAACTTTTTGCCTGAACCGTTAAGTAAAAATAAATAACAAAAAATAAGGGTCAAAACGATAAACCGAGCCTTCTAACTATATTATTACCTTTTAGTTTGAAAAACGAATAATAAATCTTTTGGGTTAGCTCATTTTTGTTACTTCATTTTTGACTTTTGCTTTAATGCGTTTAGTTTACTCGGTAGATCTCGTACAAAGTTGTAGAGTTCACCCTTCCTGCTGCTCATAGAAAGGGGAAATAATTCTCTAGCAGAGGAGGAGCAGAGTTAATCACAGATTAACCAAAGATTTTATCCAGACCTATACGATATCTGGATCTTGGGTCATGAAGATTTATTGTTATAAATCCGAACGGAGCAGATTGTGCTTTTGAAAAGAAGCTTTTAAACTTAATCATGTCCATGTCCCCTGAACACCAAGTATAATAAATATTCTGTAGAGTATAATTATCTACTCCATTAAACACAACCAAAATATTGCAGTTATCTCTGATCACTTTAGGTATCTGTGTATATCGTTGTGTAACATAAATCACGTCAGTATTTTTGTGACGACCTCGAGAAAATATTCTAGCTGGATTTGTTTGTCTGTCCAACATAACGTCATCGTACACCACTAAATTATTAATAAATCCATCTAGGTCATCTACAGATGGAGCCTCATCAATATCGGTAATAAAGTCAACAACATCATCACCATCTTCATTCAGCAATTTTGCATTTTCATTAAAATCTTTAAGTACTTTGTAACAGTGTTGATCATCTACGGATGGTGCTACTAAATACAATTTACTCCATTTTAACCATCGCATTATTAAATTTAATAATAGTTGTGTTTTACCCGATCCAGATGGACCTATTATAATCATTCTTATCGAATTTGGTAATGCTGGATGATGCTTCACTGGCTCCTGTTTTCGTGTCGCCGAAAAGTCAATTATATCCATATAATAAATAAGATGAGTCTATATTGTGTTCGATGTAGATTATCTACACCCACTACTGGACTGACAACAATAATAACAAAAAATAAACGACGTGCATTAACAGGTAAATGTGTAAAATGCGGCACGAAAAAATATAAATTTATCTCCATGTCTGATTCAGGGACAAAGACAGGTGGAGATATAGCCGCTTTATTAGGAAAATTACCAGGAACTCCGTGGGCTAAATATGCCGGTGAGAAACACTTACCAGGATATAATTATTGTGGTCCTGGAACCCGACTTGACATCCGACTTGATGATCAAGATCAACCAAGACCAGGAGAGTATCCAGTAAATAAGATTGATCAAGCGTGTCATGTTCATGATGTTGCGTATAAAAGTAAAAGATTTACAACAAAGGCATCTCGCAGATGTAAAATTGATTCATGCATTAAATTCTATACCTAATAAATCTGTCAGAGATAAATTAGCTACTTTTCTAGTAAAATCTGCCATGAAAGGTAAAATAATGCTAGGGGCTGGTAATTAATTATATAAATATTATAATGGAATCCATTTATTATAGCCCAAGAGGATATTGGAGAGGTAAATCAGCTATTACTAAATTATCTGAAGCAGCAAAAGTTTCACGTTCTGTTGCTGCAGCGTGGTTAGCACGACAGGCAATATGGCAAATTTATCTACCACCACCTAAAAATATTCAATATGCACATTTTGATGTCAGCGTCCCTAATGAGGTTCATCAAGCAGATATTTTATTTTTACCACACGATACCATTAAAATTGGTAAACGTCAGTCACGCACATACAAATACGCATTAACTGTCGTTGACGTTGCAAGTAGATATAAAGAAGCTGAACCATTATCAACAAAGACAGCGTCTGAAGTTTCATCTGCGTTTGAACGAATTTATCAGCGAGGACCTTTGCGATGGCCACAGTTATTACAGGTTGATCCTGGCAAAGAATTTCTTGGTACAGTATTATCGTTGATGAAGAAATATAACGTTAAAATCAGACGAGGACATACTGAAATTCATCGTGATCAGGCAATTGTTGAACGATTTAATCGAACACTTGCCGAGCGGTTATTTGGATACCAATATGCAAAAGAAATATCTACTAACTTTAAATCTGGTGAGCGATCTCGTGAATGGGTTGCAAGGTTACCAAGTGTGATAGCTGCATTAAATAATGAAATTACTCGTTCAACTTCCATGAAACCTTCTATTGCGATCACAAAAAATATATACCCCGTAGTAATGACAGACAACAACCTCAACCAGTATTAGGTAATGCAACTGTAAGATATTTATACGAACCTGGTGAACTTGAAGGTGGTAAAAAAAGAACAACCGATCCTATCTGGAGCGTGACTACACATACAATTTCTAGTGTGGTTAGATCCACTGGTAGACCTCAAATTTACAGATTAGATTCTACCGCACCTCAACGTGGATTTGTACGTGAACAATTACAGGTAATCCCTGAAGACACACAATTACCACCACATACAATTACATAACCAGAACCAGGGCGTGCAGCGCCCCGACGTCGATTACACTCGAGACAGGTCAGCATCACATTATCACGTGTATGACCAAGATCAATATTAATTCTATCTACGGTAAATTGTCTTGGATTATTATTCGAATATTGCCACAACATATTACAATTGCAACTTGCGCAATTATTATTCTGTAGTTGTTTTAGTTTTATAATAAATTCAACATTAATATCAAAATCACGATTATTTTTTTTATCACACTGCTTATAACCAGATAGTTTTTTTCTTATTACGTCATTGCTAACAGTCTGATCATTATTTTCTGTAAAATTAATAATAACCCTATGTAGTTGAGATATTCTTCTGACTCTAGAAACTGCGAGATAGACTAAATTCGACCATTCAATCCGATCATCTATAATCCAGATATTTGTATCAGAAATAGTTAACCCTTGTGAAGAGTGAATAGTTATAGCGTATCCTAACGTCCACGGTGATTTATTCATATTCAGCGCATTCTCAACGACATTAATATCGACTAAAACAATATCATTCAAAACAAGATTTTGTACTCGGATATTTTCAGTGTCTCCACCAGGAATTTCAACATCAATATTCTGTTGTCGAGTATCTGCTGGGCGATAACACAAAGGTACAGGTAGATCTGAAAACTTTTCTTTATGTAACATAAATAATTTATTTTGTAGTTCATCACGAACTATTTTTCTACTTGCAACTATTAAATCAGCGGGATTCCATAAATTTAGAAAATCACTCATAGAAGTCTCTGGAATTACTCCGCGCATTATTTCACATTGTACCCTGTCTGGTTGTAGTCTAATTAACCTTTTAAATTCCTTCAGAGGTTCATCAATAGCTCTATGGTCATCATTTATTTCTTCATAATAATCTACGTTATTCTTCAACCATTCATGTGGAGACTGTCCAATAAAGGGTGGTGGTTGACCATGATCACCGCACATTATTATAGCAGTATTCTTCGTCAATAGCCATTCAAGAAATGTTTTTAATATTTCTAACGACACCGTGCATATATCGTCCCATATAATATATTTAGGTATATATTTCTCACCCATTCGCTCAGGAGTCCATGTGTCTCCACACCATCTAAAGAAACTATGATAAGTACACGATTTTACTCCTCGCTCTTTTATTTCTCTGGCGAGTTTATGTGTCGGTGTCAAAACAATTATATCTGAATTATTATTCATGAATAATTTAATCACACGAGTTGTTTTACCTGAACCACCGCATCCATTAAGATAAACAGTTTTATGTCTAGCCACAGGATCATATACAGATGGTGCTGATGATTTGATATTTGATATTATTTTTGTGATATATTTCCTTAATTTCAACGTCGGCAGATTCAGAATAGCTAAGTATATTTTCTTGTTTTATTCTCCATGATCCCCATTCACCATTACCAAGTAGCGGTTTTAATAAATCCGTATATTTTTTATTTATATAAAACGAATCCGTTGCTACTCTGACAGCATCACGAGGAAATCTATTTATCATAGACAGTAGATTTATAGAAACATATGCCAACATAGATGATCTTAAATGAGTAAACTGCGGTGAGTCACCATCAAGATAACTCACAATTGTACCTAGTTTGGTTCCGTCTGACAAATAAGCATTACTCCGATTTATAAATGTGTTTTTTTCCGTTGTATCAGCTATTATAAAATCGAGTTCAGCATCGTCCATAATTAATCTTGTACAATGTCTTTTATGATCATAGGCTCCTCCTTGAGTAAATTTACCAATTATCTTTCTACCAAGATCTTTTGCAAATTTTTCATCATGCTCGTCTCTGCATTTACGTATATTATTAGTAATTTTAATAATGTCATCTTCATTAAGATTAGGAAATTCTTTCCTGGCATCATCAATATTAAATCTATTTGGTTCTGGTAACCAAACTTGTTTCTGTGGACTATACGATATAATCGCCTCACTCACCTTCAATAATGTTAAAATTCCAACATCAAGCATATATCGCAATAGTACTATTGGAACCCAACATCGCTCTGAAAAATGTCTTCCAAACCAAATATAAGTAATCGGATGGAGATTATCTGCAAATTCGAATGATTCTACATGAGCAAATCCGGTTAAATCAAAATCTGGTAAATGTCCGTTTATCGCAATCCTGGTCATCTCGTGTGATGGATGTCCGAATCTCTTAAAGTATTTAGAACATTCTCCGTATCCAAGAAAACTTCCAGGATAACACGCTACCATATCGACGGATATAACGTCACTATAGTTGTATTTAGTATTCCATAATCCTCCGTGTCCATATTCTACGCAACTTTTATGAATATCTTCAAGAAATTCCGATCGTGTTGGTTTCCATAAATTTTTCTCCTGAGCGAAATGAGCCGCTACGGATGGAACTGTAAAATAATTATTTAATAATTGTCTAACTTTGACATCGTCTGAAGTATATTTCAACGCAAGATTTTCCATTTCTACATTAAGAGATTCTATACGGTAAATGTCACCATTAGACCGTACAAACTGATCGTAATTATCATATTCCGAACTCTGAAATAACCAAACAGACACAGGATCACTTTTACTGATATTTTTGATAAAATCAAATATATGACCATCATAAAATTTAACTTTTCTATCTCGTGGAAATATTGTTACTGCTGAGGTCCATGCGTGCGAATTATGATCAATAATATCTATTGGAGCTCCATTTTTTGTGTATTTTGGTTTATATAAAATCTCTCCCGTCAACGTTTTTACCGTTATTGGAAATCTTAATTTCTTTTCTAGTTCAGCGACATCTTTGATAGACGCTCCGGTATCTTTAACTGATTCTGCCCAAGTATTTATTTTTTTACGTCGTAAATCTGTTAAACCATTACCACGTATCGCGTTTGTAAAATGTTCTGTAACTCGTTCAGCTACACAGTTTATTCTTGAATCTGACAGTTTCATAGGTTTTAGATCCCCGACGTCAGGTTTATTATTCAGCGGATATATTGCATATACGACTGCAGTAACTGGGTAGCTCCGTTCATAATATACCTTATCAATACCAGTCAGTATTCCGGGTTTAGATTTATTATTTAAGAGAACAATATTATTTCCTGATTGTATGTGTACTGGATCGCGCTTGTCACGAATAATCCAAATATCTTCTTTTGTATTTACAATAAATTTTATTAAAATAAAATATTTTTGATCATCAAGGTAATTAATAATTATTTTTCCTCGTTTGTCATTCATCATATTAGTAACATTTCCGACTCTGAATGTTGACCATGCATGAACTGCGCCATCATCACGAAATTCATTTTTTGTTTCACGAATACGATCGGTTACACCCTCATCCGTTAATGCCAGATCTTGCATCAAAGTACTATATTTATATTCTGATAGTCTGTCAAGATCAAATCTGGATATCTGAGGTTCAATTGCCGATAATTCCTCCATATAATTAAGACAAGTATTTAAATTAAAATTTTAGTATATATATAATGTTTGAAACAAAGAACAAATGTGCTTGGCTCAGAATTGGATATACTTCTCTTTGTAATAAACCGTGCGTGAACAAATACTGCGGAAATCATGCACAAAGTTTCAAAAATGGAAGTACAGGACCAATACCGTGTATTCAGTGTGGTGTTGGAGTCAGAGGAAAAACTCCATTGTGTATAAAATGTGGCGGAAAAAAATATAGAGAATTAAAACGATATTATGACAAAAAAAATAATACATCGTCAGGTAAATCTCCTATACAAACCGTAGAAGATTATCTGGCCAGATTTTAAAACAATGATTTAGACAAATAATATTATTATATAAAATGACTCAGACAAATCAGACTTATGATGAAATGATCGACAACGATATTATAAGAGAATTAAGAAAAAAAGCATTTCGTAATAAATACGAATTTAAGGCTCATCCCATAATAAAAAATTATGAAGCGTCTCGAGATGGTGTGATCAGAAACTGTAGATTGAAAAAACCAGTCGGTAGTATTAATAATACTGGTTATTTTAGTTTTAATACCAGTGGAAATAAAAATTATTTATCAAGTAGATTCATCTACGAATGTTATTTTGGGGTCATCAAAGATGGACTCGTAATTAATCACATTGATGGAGATCCCAAAAATAATCGGTTATCTAACCTGCAAGCTATTACACAGAGTCAGAATTCTGCACGTGGAAATGCTGGAAAATGTAAAAAATTTGCAAGAAGAGCTATTAAATCCATGAATATACAGACAGGACAGGAAATAACTTTTCCTTCAATTAATGCGGCTGCAAAATATTTTGGCATCAATCCTGTTTCAGTAAAACGTGTTGCAGATAATATTATTGGATCAACATTTTCGAAAACATACGATCAGTGGATAATATTTGATTATATCTAACTCTGTACTCTTAACAAATAAATTGTATATAGTTCGACTCTATATTTTACCATGGATACCTTCACCGTCGCTGCTCTCAGTGTCAATTTCACTTTTGACAGAATCAAATAACATAATTTTTCTTAATTGCATTACACGATTATCTACAATCTTCTTTTTCTCGTATTCACGAGATAGTTCGGATCTGATATTTTCGATCGAACGTGCAAGAGGCGCAAATAGTTTTACCTGCTTTTCATTTACCATCGCCAAGGATTCTAACATAGACTGATAAATTGATTTTACAAATTTATAATTGGATGGTAATGTGTATTTATTGTCAATTTTTCTTTGTTTTAATATTTCATAATCGCATAATATTTTTTCAGGATCGAGATTATCAGATATATTTATTCCGTTATGTTTCAATTTTTTAATAGAAGAAATAATATCATTTATATTTTCTTGGTTCATTATATAATAATTATTTCTTTAAAATAAAAAATATCAGTCTCTGAATAATTATTTTAAAAAATGTAGTCCCATAAGCCCATCAGATAAGGAAATCTGTAACTATTTCATGAATCAGATTATTTTTTCCGTTATTATATTAGGAAATATTTAATCAGACGTTCTACGAGCGTATATACAAATTAATATTAAGAGACTCTTGTCTTAGATCCAAAATATTTCCTGCCTGGTCAGTGAGTTTGAAATTTATTCTTGTCAGAAATGGATTATGAACTCGCAGGTACACAGGGTTAATTGGTTCAGACACAATTAACCAACCGGGTGGGTCTTTAGGGCTAAATGAATATAGTATATACCCCTGTTCCGCAGTGCCACTGCGGTGATTAGATTTTGAAAGATCTACTTGATAACTATCACCAATTACGTCACATACCAGATTGACTGCAATTGTTGTTGTTATATTTACAATGCCTGGCGATATATGACGTCCGGCACCAAAAGGATTGTTATTATGTTTTAGTATAACTGGTGGTGGGTTTATTTTTTTCCATGATTCACATATTCTTTTAAAGTGTTCTTCAATAAGATCATTTAATGATTTCTTTAGCTCTTCAGAATTAAATCCAGGAATTATAAATGTTGATAGTTGTTCTCGCGTAATTCTGAAATGTTTTAGAAATATTGTTCTGAACAGAAGATTTAGTCTAACACCTCGAGGTGGACCGTCTTCATTAATTATATATAAATCTTTATATCGTTTATCTGCTGCTATGTTCACTAATTTTTTTTCTCTGTTAACAATAATATCGTTCATGAACTCTAGGTCTGAAGCAACTTGATTGAAATGTTGTATTACTTCAATTATTTGATTTTTTAAGTCATCGTTGTAGGAAGTGCTAATGCTGGAAAATAAATTTCTTAGATCATTAAGTACACGTCCGTGTTCAGACTTAATTGTATTAGCATATGAATTTATTTCATCAACATCAAGTACTATTATTTTACCTTTTTTACCATCAACTATTTTTGTAAAATGGGTTTCTGTTTTATCTATATAATGTATAACTCCATCACCAAAATATCGTCGCCATGGGTAAGCATTTTTTTCTGTTCTATATTCTGGAGGTTTTATAAATTTTTTAACATCTATGACAAAATCAGATCTCTGTGGTTCTGGTGGTACTTGATAAACTGGTGGATATTCAGGCCAACCTAATACTGATCTAATCGAACTTTGATAAATATCTACGGAGTAATCAGGGGAATTTATTTCAATAACCGCAGATAGTGTTGGTTCGTAGACAGTAATTGCTATTTTTGATTCTTTTCCTGTAATAGATTTAATTCTGCGCTGAAACTCATCATTAATCTGTTCTATTTGATAACTGCCCGTTGGAATAGAAACTATTTGCCAATCAGGAGTTCCATCAGGCTTATTCTTATTAGCGAATATTAATGAATTATTTGGCTGTAGTCCACCAAATGGTTTTGATCTAATGTTGGGCCAGCTATAATAAACTCGCAATTGTGCTAATGCTATTTCTTTTGCAGGAATTGCGGTTGGAAAATTGACACTAAACTCAGGATTAGTCGAACTTAATGATATCATAGTAGTTTTTGACGGAGTTGTATTAGTAACGATCTGCTGAAGTAACTCCCTGTCTGTCATTATTATTATTGTTGTTATTTAATTCGTTAAAATCATTAGCGATCACCTTAAAAGCGTCATCATAAGTTTTCATCATCATCGCGAATTCAGTATCAGATATTTCACCATCACTGACACACGAAGAAATATATAAAGATAATTTAGAACATGCCTCTGCCACTGTGTGTAATTTAATCATATAATCGTGCAATTTAGCATTTGTACAAGTATGTATCTTTTTGGTTATAATACCGAGAACTCCAGCAATAGTCGTTGATGCTGAAACGATAATGGTTATAATAGTAGGTGCTGTCATCGTCAATGTTGATAATAATAATCCTGTTCCAGTAATAACAGCAGAAACCGAGTAAACAACTACATCGATAACAACTATACGTCTTTTGTATTTTTTTATTTTCGTGTTATAATAGTCGATAAAATTATTTAGTTTAGTCAGACGCTCACATACTTGATTGCATCTGTAACGTTGAACGTCAATACAAGACTGAGTTTGATCCATTATACTAACAACGTCATTTAATTAAATTTCAGATACGAATTCTAGGCACCACCAGTAATGTCTCGCAGGTATTTTCGTTGATATTAACGTAAAGATTTCTTTCGTATTCTTGGTTAGCATCACCAATAGAGGATTATGATATTCATTCGGTGATAATGAAGTTGCCGCAGTAATTTCCGAACCGTACATAGATAACCTGTATAACCCAGTTACATCTGCGGTATATTCGAGAGTTTCAATTTGCGATGCCCATATTGTTGATCCTGATGCTACTGTATATACGATATTTTTAATTTGTCTGTGTGGAATTTTAATCAGATTAGTTTTTTGAACAATATTAGGTATTCCACTGGCAATATCATTGAGTTTCGTGTTAACGTCGGAGAGTTTTATGTCAATGGTTGGTTGATCACCAAAAAAATCTTTAATGGTTTTGTTTACATTTCTACGAAAATTTAAGAACGTTTCTAAGTGATTAATATAATCGTTTCTAAGTGTAGTCATTTCATCACCGATTGTTTTTAACGAAGTTGAAATAGGAATTTCCTTATTATCGACGTATTTCTTCGTCGCAGCATCAAAATCATATTCTGGTGTTCTAAGATTATTAATACCATTATTATTCATATTAAGAAATGAGCGCATTATACCGCCGTTGGTCAATACGAACTTAGATTCTTGATCGTCGACATATTTCTTTGTTGCGGCGTCTGCATCTGCGGTTGGGTTTCCAAGGTCTATAATTTTATTTTGATTCATAATAATGCTACGTGTAAATGAATCACCAGCTTTCTTAATATAATCACTGACTGACGTACCGGAATCTTGTATTTTACCCTGATCAGTAAAACTAACTATATTATTAACAACCGCGGTGGGAACTCGTATAAGTACATCTGGTAGTTGTATATTACTAGTTTTTAATCGTCCTTGATTATCCTGAAAAACAACTACTTCGTTTTGATCCACACTTATGAGATTTAATAAATCATCAATTTCATTTCTGAGTTGATCAAGAGTTGCATACTTAGATAAATCAGCCTGCTGATGACCTCTACGGGAAGATCTTCCATAAATATTCACCATTATATTTACTAATGTCTGTTTAAATATGACGTCGTAGTATATTCATGTACAACTTTGTGGGGGTTTTTTGTTGATTTTGATATAGCATCAAGTACGTTAAGTACTTCTCGACCACATATTGGTGGATCAGTTAATTTTTGTGTTGGTAACGTTGAATACCATATTGGAATATTTTGATAGCCGCTAATATACTTTAAGAATTCTTTTGGTGGAGCTAATCCATATGAATCAAAATAAATAATTCCACGTGGATCAATTGCATAAGCGACCCAATGCGTGCCTGGACCAGAATTTTCATCGAGATTAATAATACCTGTTTCAATATTGTTTGGGTTTTTTGGTAATTGATCACGCATGAAAACTCCTCTAAAATTTTTTATTTTTATTTTTTTAGCAGCATCTAGTAAATCAAAATTGGACATAGGAGATAGCAGTAAATTGTCCCTGGTAATCTTAGGCCTTTTCCGTACCAGTGTGGGGTCCCTGGTAATCTTAGACCCCTTCCCTTTTTTTTGGTGTTCGTTTTATTCCTTGTCCAGTTGCTTTCTTTAATGCCATTCCAGCAGCAGTTCCAACAGCACCTAATGCAGCTGCTTTTGCAACAGCTGGAGCTGCAGCGGCTATTAATGCTGGTATAGCAGCAAGAAGTGGAAATATACCACTCGTCTTAATGATATCTTTAATGGCACCCGCAGAAAGATTAAGTTTTATACCTTTATTTGATTTTTTTGCTTCATTGAAATGCTCGAGCTGACGTTCTGTAAGAGATAATTTATTTGAGCCGCTCATCTGATCTTTCTTTAGCAATATTTTTAATCCACAGTTATTTTTTGATGCTGATTGTATCTTTTTAATCTGACCAGGAGTCAGACTAACACTAACATTATTATACGACATTATAATATTCATAAATAATCTAATTACATGTTTTCTACTGGAGCATCAACGACTCTCATTCGTCCACCAGCACCTTCAAGTAGCATCGATTTATCGCTGAGTATGACAGCAATTGCTCTGTAATTGGCAATAGCTCCTATTGTCACACGAGCTCGAAAATGTATATTGACTACAGATTGTCTGGTTAAATCTAAATGTTCGAGCGAAAAATAATAAATTGGGTATAATGTTGTAAAATCCAACTGTGATATTTGTAAACCAGTATCAACATTTTGATCACGTCCCATGAACGTCATTAGACGGTGATATACACGTGCTACATGATTTTGATCGAAATTCAGTAAAATATCCTCGGATGGTTCTTGATGTCCATTTATTCTTAAGGAAACTTCGGAAACACCAAGATTATCAAATATCATAATACTACGTGTTTGATCATCCACCCGTGCAGCATCTTGAAATGCAATAAATATATATCGTGGTGCAGAAACACCTTGTTGTGATGCTATTTGCCACGTAAATAAACCATTAATATTACTCTGGATAGCATCTGTGGTCATTGTTAACCACGATAATGCTGATTTACCACCTTGATTCATAAAAGAGAGTAGACGATCTTCTTCAGTTATTGATGGAGTCATCACCGGCATCCATAATGAAAGTTTTGTAAGAATTACTCTACCAGCATCACCAGCGAGTCGCCATATTGCATCGTTGTCGGTTGCTTTTCGTACAAGTACAACTGTATGCTTAGATCCGAAAATGACTTTTCTGACATTTCTACAAAATCCAAATATATGTGATAGTGGAATCACACATGAAAATGCTCTTCTTCCACCACGCAACATTGCTCGACGTGATCTAAATCCTAAATTAAAATCTGGATCTACATTAATAATCATACTTTGTACATCAGCATTGGCGTTTCTAGCAAAATTTCCTGGTTGTCCTATTTCATATTGTCGATACTCTGGAGAATCAGTTGTATCCTTTGCAAACATCATTGATGGACCAGCTGATCTTGAATAATCGTCGCTGTATCTAGCAAGACCAAGTATTGTTGTTGCAACATCAACGTCTTTCTGAATTGATTCAATATTTTTACCATCAATCATGTACGTAGCACTATCAAATAACGCCATAATACCATTATTAACAAAACCGACATTAACATCGTCTCCATATGCTACTGGTGCTGCAGGATTAGCAATATTTAAAATTTCACCTTCTACTTCAATAAATGCTTCAGCGGGTAAGAAATATCTACTTGTATCCTGAACCTGTAATTCAATTCGTCCACGCTGATCTGGAATTCGTGCGTCGTAAGAATAATACTGATAATCACGCACAGACTCATCTTTAAGTACTGGTGCGTCCATGTCAAATGCGGGATCAGATATACGTTTGAACATCTTTATTATATTTATTATCGTCTAAAACGAAGATTACTTCGGGAAGTGAGACCACTTCCTGCTATCAGACTAGAGGTTATATTTTTTTTCTTTTTCTGATAAAGGCACATCAGCCAACTCTGCTAGTTTTCGATTAGCAACTTGATTTATTATTTTACTGACATTTGCAGGCATTACTTCTGTACTAGGTAATTTTACTAGGTTGAGGTCGGACCGCAGGTCTGCGTATTAATCGTGTTAATCTATCTTTGATCGCTGAAAACGCTTTACCAGCGAGATTACCAACAGCACCAATACCTTTTTCACGAACAACATCAATAGCTTTCATTCCCAGTTGCTTTGCGATCGGTATTGCTTTTGGGGCTATCCTTCTAAATAGACCCTGAACAACATCACCTAGTCCATCTCCGTAGGTTGTTTTGTATACTGGTAATCGTGAATTTATTACCCTGACCATGGTTGGTCCACGTTGAGTACTATGTACGATCATTTTATTATAGTAATTGTATTTAATTACGTACTCAGTCACTGTAGTAGTCATCGGCAATTTCGTTAATAAGAGACTGATAAACATCAACGTCCATGATACCGCCTGTAAATAATCGTCTACAGATATCGGCTGCTTCATTAATTATTTCTGGGGAATTATTACCAGCTCGTTTTCCTCCAATGAGAATTTCTAGTCGTTCAACGTCGGCAAGGACGTTGTTAGGACAAGTAATAAGACCACTTCCTAAACCACTTCCAATTACGCCGGGAGCGTCTTGAAATTCTTCTTCTTCCTCTTCACTTGGTTTCGGTGATGTTGTTTTCTTTGGTGTAGGAGATAGAACTGGTATTTGTGATTTTGGTGCTGTTTGTTTTGAAGGTTTTTTACTTTGTTTTTTCTCCTCTTTTTTTAATCGGATTAAATGATCAATTTCCTCAATATATTTCTGATATAATGGATCATCAACTCTAGCTTGCTCAACATTCATGCGCATGCGATATAATGTTTTTTGCCACTGGTCACGGGTTTTAATATCTTTAGCGTATTCAGGTTTCATTAATTTACCTCTTCGAATAAAACCATCTACAGCAAATTCAGCTAATCCTTGTAGTTTAAGGCTATTAATTACTTTAATAGTATCTTCATTAAATTTATCTATTAATTTAACTTCTGGTTCAAGGGCTAGTGCTTCAGCACCTTCTTCTGCCTGGTCTGCATCCTCAGGTATTTCCGGGACTGGCATCGCAGCAGATATTTCGGCTGGAAATTCTCTAAGAATCTTTTTTGTCTGTTTTGTTATTTTTGCTATTTTTCCAGTTTCTTCAGCGGTTTTCTCTAACACGGGTAGAATACCTTTAGTGGTCTCTGTAATAGGTTTAAATAATTGTTTTGTATCCTCCTCAAATTCAACATGAGATTCTTGTCGTTGTTGTAATTGTTGCTTGACAGCATCACGAACAGGTAAATATTTTCTAATTACTTCTAGTCTTTCTCGTGCTAATCTAGCTGAGTGTGGTTCTCCGATGACAACCATATTAATAATATTTATAATAATTGTTTAAATTCATAGCAGCAGGAAGGGTGAATGACAAAAATTGAGTGACCCGGCGAGTAAACTAAACGCACTCAGGCAAAAGTCAAAAATGAAGTAACAAAAATGAGCTAACCCAAAAGATTTATTATTCGTTTTTCAAACTAAAAGGTAATAATATAGTTAGAAGGCTCGGTTTATCGTTTTGACCCTTATTTTTTGTTATTTATTTTTACTTAACGGTTCAGGCAAAAAGTTGTAGGGTTCACCCTTCCTGCTGCTGCTTGTATTCAGGTAGCGGTTTAGTGCCTGGTCTTGTTATTAGCAATAAGATGACTCATTGATGGGTGTATACAATTGACTTGCGGGGTTCGTCCCGCTACTGCGCTGTATACTGTATAGTGTTACAATCCTATTGGGGTGAACTATAGGGCATGTTACTATTAATGAAAGTGGTACCTAGATAAAATATTGAAAAGGTTGTTCGGAAACAGTTCATTTTGATGTTTTGAATTAGTAAACGAAAGATTTGTAAATTGCAATTGAGTTTTAAGTATATTAAATTTGTAGCATGAGTGTGGTGTGTGTTAATAATAAATGAATTGCTTAATTTTATACTAAAAGCAAGTGCAGTTTTATTGACTAAACGAGTTTTGGAACTAGATTTAAGTTTTATATTAGTTTTAATGTAGCATAAATATTAATGTTTTAATTATAAAGGGTATTTCCCATTACGGGAGAGTATTAAGTAGACGGTGAGATAACAAATGGCAAGCTTAGTATTTATATAGTGAGTGTATTAATATTAAGGTGAAATATTTACCTTGCGCGGTAAGCTAGTCCTGTTTTATTGAATAGACGAATTTAAACTAACATTGCGTTTATTTTAAGTGGAAATCAGATTAAGTTTTGTATTAGTTAGAATAGTGTGAATATTAGTATTGATAGTTATAATAGGAATTCTTTACCTTGCGCGATGTGTGAGTTGTGTAGTTTGTCTAGTCCATTCCGTGGTCAGTTTTCCTTTGTTCCTTTGTTCTGGGGAGAGACCCCCCGCAGCTGCAGCCATGTGCTCGGCGTGTACATTGCTGTTTGTAGTCCTAAAATCTCCGTTTCGGTGATATCCTTAGATAATTTCCATGCATGTATCCTTTTCATCTGTTTTTGTTGATTTTCTTCCGTCCCTTGAAGTGCAGCTTCAATGTATTTTGCTTCCATGTATTTGTAGAACTCAGCAGCGTGGCGCACGTCCGTCCTCCCTGGCGTCTTGACTGCGAATGATGGCGCGAATGACTGACTGACTGAGGGATTATAGTCGTTTATGCACTATGTGCTTTACGACTGTAGGTCCAGGGCTGGACCAGAGGCCCCGATTGGGGCACTCCAGGCCCAAGGCTGGGCATAACCTCTGAAGGGAGGCACTCGGCCACGGCTGGATGCCGCCCTAGGCTGGGCGACATTGCTCCCCTAGAGAGGCACTCAGCCCCGTGCTGGGCTTTTGTTAAAGCTTTTCCGATTGACCTCTGACCTTTGACATTCAGTCCACATCCACACAGCTGGCGAGGAAAGGAGGAGACGGAACCCGAGAAAGAGCCGCGCAAACCGCCACGAAACGGCCCCCGGAACAGCCGACAAGGCCCACCAAGACCAACCAACCTGCGCCCAACCCAACGGCATGGTTGGTTTTAGTGTCAAATCTAGTCCAGTTGTGCTAATGGACATCCTTATACCAATGTTGTGTAAGCCACGCGTTCAATTAGTGGAGGGTTTGTAGGGTTATTAATTTCGGGGGATAGAAAATAAATATAATTGAAATTTTATGTACATAGTGTACTTGTCCGTTTTTCCGAAATTGTTCCCCAATCTGGAGGGAGGTTAGCCCTTCCGTTATGTTTATCCGTAATTGGAAATTTGATTGGTGAGGTTTTGTTGTAGACGAGCGGGTGGTCAGAAAGATCATGCTAGGTTTATGTCGGATCTTCACGAACCAATTTGAAGATCCTTGGTTATGTGATATTTGGGGCCCTCTCTCTCAACTCCCACATTTATCACCTTGACGGGGTTGTTAGTGAGGAATCTGTTAAGTCAGCACGGACTTGCTACTATAAGGATCTCACCCGGGTGTATGCTAGTATGTTTTACCTAGCACCCGTTTAGCACCCGTCCGCTTGTCTTGTGGGAGGTGTGAGGAGAGGGTTTATTGTCTATATGAGCTGGGTACTGCAATATCTCCTTCTTGCGAGGCGTAATTGCAACTCGATATAGACGCGCAGTGTTTGTCCGGCCGGGTTTTGTGGTGCAGCAGGTGGAGCTACCTGGACTGCACCTTGCCTTTGTGTTTGTCCGTGCAAGGGATGCTAAGCTTGTCCGGTGGGGAAAGGGGTTTGTGTGGCAGCAGGCATGCAAGCCTGGACTGCCACTTGCCTTTGATATTTTCAGCCCGCCTGTTCTTTGCAAGAAAAGCTTGTCCGGAACCTGTGACAGTAGTACGTATGCTTGTCCGAGGCCTGGAATGTTTGTCCGTTGTGCGCAATGCTTGTCCGGGGTATAGGGGTTTGTATGGCAGCAGGTAGGCCTGCCTGTGCTGCCACTTGCCTTTGTTATTGGCGTACACTGTCAGAGGTATGTTATGCTTGGCGGTGAATGCAATGCTTGTCCGAGATATCTATGCGTGTCAGAAGGGGGAGGGTTTTATGGGGCAGCAAGTAGTGCGACCTGGACTGCCCCTTGCTTTGATGTTTGTCAGGCAAAAGGTTAGTTATTTATATCTTTTCGAATTTGGCAAGTTATTAATCTTTTCGTGTTGGCAGATGGCAATATACATTTGTGTTTGTGTGGCCATGTACATCTTTTCGGTGTACATGTCCTCTGTGGTGTGGGTATGTACATCTTTTCTTTTCGGTGTACATGTCCTCTGGGGTGTGGAGTTGCGATTGGGTAGTAATGTACATCACCAGGGTGTACATTTTCCCACGTAGTCCTGAGCTAGTTTCTCTGCAAGCTGTGTCCGCTTGTAAGGTATCAGCAGGGACAGCCAGGTTCAGAACAAGTTGTGTCCGCTCGTAAGGTATTAGTAGTGTTCGTGGGGCCCGTTCGTGTGTTATAGTGTTACTTGGTGTTAGTATAGGGTAGGCACCAATGTAGGTATGGTAAAAAAAAAAAAAAAAAAAAAAATGTGTAGCCATTGGTTATAATGAGGTTATTGTGAGACAGGTGGGTTAGAAGACTTGAGAAAACTTGGTAGGCTTGTTAATTTGCAATGTTAGAGGAGTGGGGTGGAGTATATAGAAAGATAGAAAGATTGAGGAGGTGGGCTGTATTTTTTAAACCAAAAAGTTGGTTGAGGGTGGTAGAGTTATTTGTTATTGTGGGATTATTGGGGATTATTGAGGGTTTGGAAGCTTAATAAGGAGATAGGTGGTAGGTAGTCAGTTGGTTGTTCGTATGGAAATATTAGATGTTATTCTTCCAGGAGGGTTTGTAATGTTTGTGGTTATTTGTGGCAAGGACTAGGTTAGGTACGTAATATATACATGCGTGTCACATTATGCTCATGCGTGGTAGGAGATGTAATGTAGATAGAAAAATTATATATATATATATATATATATATATATATATATATATATATATATATATATATATATATATACATATAAGGAATAGATATTTAAATTGCATTGCGTATTCTTGGGTTTATTATAAGTGTAGTATTGGGTTTATGTTTTTCGTGGCGAGTTTTAGATTATAATACTACGTTTATTGTGATTGCAATTTGTAATGATATCATTATGTTTTCGTGGTAAGTTTTTATTTTTAATCATAAGGTTGTGGGTGTATATTTAGATGTGATGTAATATATTTATGTCTCTTAGGAAGTGGATTATGTTGTTGTAGGTCAGCATTAGGTTCATGTTTTTGGCTCGAAGGACGATTGTTCTGCTTTATGTCTGTGGAGCACGGACGTGAACGAAAACATCCCTTATAGTCACTTCACATATGATATACTATCCACACCAACGAAGGAGAACGCATAAAACATACACCCATATACTATCCACACCAACGAAGGAAGAGATAAAGCACACCTATCTACAATCCACACAATCGGGGTGAGAAGAAAAACACACACCCATATACTATCCTCACCAACGGAGGAGAACGCGTAAAACACACACCTATATACTATCCTCACCAACGAAGGAGAACGCGTAAAACACACACCTATATACTATCCTCACTAACGAACGAGAAAGCATAACACACACCTATCTACTATCCACACAATCGGGATGAGAAGAAAAACATACACCCATATACTGTCCACACCAAAGAAGGAGAAAGCATAAAACACACACCTATATACTATCCTCACCAACGAACGAGAAAGCATAAAACACACACCTATTTACTATCCACACATTCGGGATGAGAAAAAAAACACACACCCATATACTATCCACACCAAAGAAAGAGAACTCATAAAACACACACCTATATACTATCCTCACCAACGAAGGAGAACGCGTAAAACACACACCTATATACTATCCTCACTAACGAACGAGAAAGCATAACACACACCTATCTACTATCCACACAATCGGGATGAGAAGAAAATCACACCCCCATATACTATCCTCACCAACGAAGGAGAACGCATAAAACACACCTATATACTATCCTCACCAACGAACGAGAAAGCATGAAACATACACACACATATACTATCCAGACAAACGAATGCGCATGCAAACACACACACACACACACACACACACACACACACACAACAGTAAAGGAGTGAGTGTTTATAGTCACACTACTCTACATTCACACCAATCGGCAAATTGAATAGTCTCTGTTTTCTAGAGATCTGGTTAGCCCTGAGAAGGGCTGTTTATTTCTTGAACTCCAGTTGCACCCGGTTAATGCTGGCACCTCCCAGGGCGGGCACCACACACACAACGACGACTCCAATCTTGCTCCCAATTGACACGTTTGGTTGGGAGTGCAGAGGGATCTTGAGTGGCCTCATCATTCCAGTTTTCAGTCTCTGGGATAGTGAAGACTTGTTCTCTCTGTCTTCTCCTATGCCAGACCCTGGTATGGTGAGGTCTCTGCGGCTCCCACTCTTGCCGCTGTCTGTTCAACTCCTGCTCCCAATTTTCAATTTGATGGACAGCGTCTCTCGGTCGTTGTAGTGCTGGTAGTGGTTGTGGCTGCGGCTGTGGTTGTGGCTGTGGTTGAGGTGGTCGTACTGGTTGTGGAGGCGTCCTCACCTCAGGTTTCACCTCACACTGAGGTCTCATGAAGAGGTGAGGCAGGATCCTTTCCTCCTTCTCTTTCTTCTTTTACATCTCTTCCTCCTCTTTAATGTTTTCTTCCTCCGCTATGGCCTCCATAGCCAGTTCATCTAAAAGGCGCCAGCATATTCCAGGTGCATTTGGAGTTCTAAAAGCTTAGCAAGTCTACTATTCATTTTTAATGTTGACGAGTCAACGATGGGTAGTTAGACTGACGATTAAGTCGCTTTATATACTTGAAGCACGGATGTGAAGGTAAACATCCCCTAACACCCAAATTTACAATGCCACTATTACCATCACATCAAACGCACGGACCTAAAAGAAGCACTCACGTTGACTTTTTTACCTTTTTACTTAGAAACACAAACAAGCACGATTGGACAAGAAAGAGAAAACAAAGGGTGGATTTTTTACTGACAAAAGAAACGAAGTGCTTATAGACACACTTCTATTTATTTTTTAAAATTTTAAAAGTTTTGGCAAATTGAATTAGTATCTCTTTTCGAGAATATTGGGGTAGCCCTGAAAAGGGCTGTTGTTTTTTTTTTTTTGTTTTATTTTTTTGTTAACGGGAGTGATGGCAATGTTTTTATTTACTAAGATTGCGTCTCCGTCTGGCGGCAGGCTCTCCTATACGATACAGTCTGCTTCTGCGGAAAGAGAAAGAGAATTCTTTGGTGTCCACACGGCAGTCCACAAAACCTCTGTCTGGTTCTTGCTGCTGCTGCTGTTGTTGCTGCTGTTGTTCTTCTCTCTGCTTCTTCTGAAGTCTGTACTTCTCAGTCAATTCTTCTTGTTCTTTCTTAATTTCCACTCTGAAGACCTCTTCTATTAGGTCTTGGGCTATGGATAACATCCTGACATTTTCTATCTCTTCAGGCTTCGGAATCAGGTTTAGCCTGACACGATGTAAATTGACGTAAGCTTCGTTCAGCTGGGCTAGCCTGGAAGGCATGTTCATAGGTAAACGAGCCAACCATGGATGACCAGACTGGAGACCAACCCGCTTTATATGGTTCAAACGCGGGTGCGATAGAAAACATCCCTACTCGGTTTTAGTGTCGGAACGCTACGATAGCTCATGTCATGGTGAGGGATATAGAGAAGTCAAAGAGCATATATTCACAGTGTTTTTTGAAAACAAACCACAGATACATTTTTTTTTTTCAAAACACAACATTTTTTATTCAACCACCGAGTAACAATAACATCAAACAAATTATTTTTGGCAAGGTTGACAACGTTGTGAAATCATGTGAGATTTCCACTGATGGAAGTCATGAGGCCATTGATGTACACTACGTTTCGTAGCTAAAGACAAAAGATAACTATAATGGTCACAAAACCATCAATCTACTTTCTCATCGTTTCTAGAAGAGTGACGATCAAAATAAGTCACTAAATGTTCTAAAGGATATCCAAGACTGCATTGATGAAGAAAATACATGCAATATTGTCCACAGAGCATGGAATCTGTGCCTTGTAATATCACATTATTGTATCGTGTCGTCTGGGCATTTCTTCTCATAAAGTCAATGATATCGTCTTCCAAAGGGGTAATCCATACGAATCAAAATATTCCACACAATTCTCTTGAGGGAAGTAGACGGCAACCGAGTGAGTTCCTGGAAGATGACTTTCGTCCGTGTTGATGACATAAGCTTGATGGTCTTGAGGTTTGCGATGAGGTAGTTCATCTTTAGCGCACACGACAGGATTCCAAGAAGCAGTATACGAACTATTGTTCAAAAGGTAATAAAGTTCCCAGGTATCCATTTTGTTGTGTTGTTTTTGTTTTTTTTTTTCACAGGTAATGATAAGTCATCAATTCAATTCTGACTTTTTGTTTGAAACGATCTGTCAAGTAGCCGTTTCTTCGTCTTGTCTCCGCACTCTGGGCTAAGAGAGCTTCGATGCGATAGATCTCTAGAGTAGTCAATGGAGGGCAGGAAAGATCACGCAAGCCTTTATACCACTCATGCAACCCTGCTTCTTCTGAGATGAGACTCCAAGCTTCGTCCAGATACTCGTCCAATTTTTTTTCTTGACTCATTCCCAGACATTTGTCGTGTTGAATTTGACTGGGATGATCGTTTTGACATCCATAACAATCTCCCTTACTCAATTCCGTAATTGTATCCGCTAGGTGTTTAGCAAAACAGGACACACAATGTTGTTCTTGTTCTGGCCATTTGGACTTGACTACCTCGTCCTCTTTGTCTTGGTCTTGGGGTTCTGCTTTCACGCTATCCTCCCATTCCATGTCCAAAGATTCTCCACTGTTCAATGAGGGATAGGAGTCCTCCATTGTGTCTAATAGTCTAGAATGACTTCTGTCAAACTGTTGATTTCTATGGTATTATCGAATTCATCACACAGGATGACGTTGACCGTCTCAGTGAGAGCTTCTGCAAACTGAAGTTCCACACGCAGTTGACCGGATTTGATAGGGTGGAAATGTCCCTCGTCGCTGCCTTGGTCTGGAGTGAAATCAAAGGCCCACAAAGTGTAACCTCCGACATAATCTTCGTACGAAATACCGTGACTGGCGTTGGTTCCTAGTTGCCCCGTAGCCTCGTACAGGGACAAGTACGATCTCAAGTAATTCTTCTGGGCAAAGTTAGGTTCGAAGGGTCTGGTACACAAAGTCTTGGCATCGCGGCTGACTTCGATCTTGGACACTCTGTAGTGCTTAAACTGGAAAGGATTTTGATCGTGGGCTCCGTTGAGGGCTGCATTGCTGACGATGCCAACGAGTAAACGTTTGGGTAACTGTCCTTGGAACAGATGATCTTCGATCTTGGATCGGACTTCAGCAGCAATGGTGAATGTTTTCACTTCTACACGTCGTATCGGATACTTGGCGGTCGATCTGCTCAATGTTTGACTGATGTCGTTTCCCGCTTTAGGTAACACTTCTACACGACTCACGTAAAGTCTGTCTTCTTGGATGATGGTTTTGTACTCGTTGGCATGAGCCATCAAATGGAAAGTCACACTGCTGCGATTGAGTCGCAGGCGAATATCCACTCCGTTCAGCAAATACTTGTCTTGCAACCACATGTCCAAATGCAAAGGATCCATCAGTTCTAAACTACGACCTTGCAGGATTTTCCTTCGACAGTTGTTAAAACCCACATCGTGAGGATTGTCATCGGCTGTCAGGGCTGTGTCGTTAAACGTGTCTTCACCTGCGGTGTCAGGTTTCCATACCACGCAAGCATCCAGATGAGCGTTCTTGGCCTCTTTTCCGTACGTCAAGAGATTTTCCAGGTACGCTCGGTAAGGGTAAGTATCCATGCTACTGCTCACCAGTTTGTTATTCAAGTACAAATCCACTTCGCTGAACAAGGAATGCATGAAATTGTTGACGGGAGCTACTCTGGCATCGGTTTTGATCACTTTCAGTTTTAGGTAGAAGTAACTGCTATTCAGATCGAGATAATCTTCCGGCTGTCCTTTGATTTCAAACTCGATGGGAGCTAAATCCGTCAAAGAGGAGACGGGATGAAATTCGACCCATTGGGATTCTTGAATCGTCATCATGGTGGGTGGCATAGCAAACTGATCCAGTTCCGACTTGGAACAAGCACAAGACTCTCGGTGCATCATTTTCTTTTTTTTAATAATCAATATTTTTTTTCTTTTATTAGACTTTCTAACTCTAGGGGTGTGAGGTCCTCTGAAGAGGTGTTTTCGTCGTCTTTTTCTGCCTTGTCCTTGCTGTGGCGTCAGGGAAGCAGGAATGCCTGACTCGGCATTGCCTAGGGCATTTATAGGAGTTTCTCGACGACCCAAAAGGTCTTTGCCCGTTTGAAGCAAGACATTTTTGCCTGCTCTCAAGAAAGCTTCTTTCGGGGTTTTGTTTGTCAATGATGACATTTTGGAGAAATTCTTTACCTTGCGTCAACGCGGTATCTTTTAAGGCGTGCAATCCCCGTGTTACCATCGGTTTCAAAACGGGAACCACTGTACGAAAGGCCGATTTGAGCATATCACCTAAACCATGTCCTCGCTTGGTACACAGGATACATGACTGACAAAAAGTTAGAGTAATCGTTTTCGGAAATGGAGTTTCACTGCGACTTTCCCTTTGGTGAATAGAATATTTTGTCCCAGATCTCCTTTTATAGTAATGTTGACAGTGTCGAAATAAGACTTACTGACGGCAAATAGTGAGGATGTACAAATTCGCGGTGAACGTGATAGGTGTTTCCACCTTCCTCGTCAGCAGCCGTGGCAGAATCCACTTTGAAAGGAATGACACGCAGTAACGGTACGTAGGTGTCCCACCACGTTGTACTCCACCACATCGTAGTATACAAACATCAAATTCAGTCCTTGGTTCATTTCTACAGGGAATCTAAAATATCTCCCAAAATCTGAGTTACTGGTCACGGCTGGTATTTCGTTTGCAATCTTGATGAATTTGGGGTCTCCACCCAAAATGTCATACAATTCAGGACAAAATGCAATGGCCAATACTTTGTCCTCAGAAAATTTTATGAGTAGGCGACGAGATATTTTGTGGTAATCGATCGTGACACTTTTTCTGGATTTCTCCAAGACTTTACCAAACATGAAATTGAACCTGTCAGCAATGGTGTTCACCAAATGTTGACCACTAAAATAATAGCCCGCAGGAATTTTCAACAGACATGTGCTTCGTTTAGTTTTGGGCCTGTGATTTCATGGAGTCAGCTATACTGCTACGTTCATCCAAGGCTTGTTGCACTTTTTCGTCATGAACTTCTGCCGTCAAAGTGTTTTGATTTTCGATGATGTTTTTGATTTGTGTAGGGTGAATCATTTCCATCAAAGCCACTTCCCAATGGGCTTCATGATCCAATTGGATGGCTTGTGGTAATCTGGCCGAGAAACAGCACAAAGTGTTATTGGGAAACACCTCCATGGAACTGTCACTGAGTAACGTTAAGTAATATTGGTTGTTTATAATCCCACAGTTCTAGTGTCCGAGGAGTCACTGGAAGTCAGAGGAGTGTCTAAAAGAGGATTGTTGTGATTGGATGGGGGACTAACGTTGGACGCAAGGCCACCGTTGTTGTTGTTGTTTCCGTTGGAAGAATATTTCAGAGACGGATTGGGAAGAAGGCAACCAATGCAACTGATAAGTAAAATAGTCCACAATTGTTTGTCTCCTTGTTGCAAGCTCAAATTGGCAATGGCAACACCAATGACACAATGCACCACAAAGATTTGGCAGAAAAAGACGATTTGAGTTTTAGGCACACGTTCTCCACACCAAGCCTACAAGGGTTGTTTTTGTAGATCTTGCAGAGAAGAACTGAGCGACGGACTGGTCACTATAGTAACTGAGGCTGTGTTGAAGGGCATGATGGTCACTTATTTTTATAGTCGATGAGTTGCGAAGCGTCTATCCAAGAGTCAAAACTGGGAGAATATCCTTTCCAACGTCCTTTAACTTCTTTGACACGTTTCTTTCCTACTTTACGGGTTCTTCGATCGAGTATGCTTTCGATCTCCTACACGTCGTCTTCTTTTTTGGTCACACGTTGTAACTCGGGCAAGTAAAACGTTCCTTTTAACACTTCTCCGTTCATGTCTTCTAATTTATAGACGGGAGGATGACGGCCACGCACACGTTCAGTGACACGAAACAATTCGGTGGTCCAATTGGGTAAGTAACCTTCGACTGTGGTGCGTTTGGTTTTGCCAATGCGCACCCAATCTCCTGCTGCCAATACTCCACCTTTCCTGGGGGCAGTTACCGTCGAGGACAGACCAAACAGATGCTCGAAGACGGTCACTTCCTTGTCAGGAGTCACTTCTTGAGGGGCACACCCTATGCTCCGATGGTAAGATTGGTTGTACGATTGGACGAGGTGTGGCAAGACGTCGATGTACTCGAGAGTGTGTTGAGGCGTAAAATATTTCCACATGCGTTCTTTCAAGGTACGTTGAAAACGTTCCACGATGCTGGCTTTGGTTTCGGGATTCTCGGTGGTGAAAAAATGAATGTCACGTTTCTTCAATTCTTTTGGGAAAGCTTGGTTTAGAAATTCGGTGCCTTTGTCAGTTTGCCATCGAAGATGGTGGCGCCCGCTTTGTTTCAACACCAGTTGCAGGGCTCGCATTAACTCACTGCTCGATTTGTAAGTCAATGGTATGACCCAAGCAAATTTGGAAAAGACGTCGATGACACAAAACAAATATTTGTAACTACGATTGTAGTTGGCTAAATGAGAAACAACGGCTAAATCGGCTTGCCATTGGTGATCGATACCCTCCACTTGGGTGCGACTTCTGGAAAATTTTCGTCGAATGGGTTTGTGTAAGGTGTACGTGGCTAGTTCTTGTAACCAGCGTTGCACATGAGATAAACGGATACTTTTTGGTCGAGTTTTGGCAGCACGATACAATTTCTGAACTCCTCCGTAACCTGCGGAATGGGATGGATCGTAGTAAATGCTGACTAACACCTTCTCCATGTTTTAATAAGTGATACACTCTTCACTGACGCTACTCTGAATGGGGCGAGGGGGTGGTTTAGAAACGGTTTTACGTGTCCGATGTGACACGGGTGTAGAAGTGGAAGGTGGTGGTGGTGGTGGCGGTAATGGGATGGCTTTGGTCTTCTTTTCTTTTTTTACTTCTGGTTTCCCTTCTTTCTTTTTCACTTCTGTCGAAGGAGGAGTGGGCATCATCTTTCTAACCCAAGCTTTAAGTTCTTCTCGTTGCGGTGTTGTTGTTGTTGTTGCTGTTGTTGTGGGGCTTAACGCCATTTTTCAGCACACGATAGGCTATACATGTCGGCCAGTATTAATGGTGGAGGAAGAAACCGGAAAATCCCCGGAAAGAACCACAGACCCACGAAAAGCTACTGGCAAGCTTTCTCACATATCCACATTCGCCGAATCCTAGACTCGAACCCACGCAGACAGAGGTGAGATGGCAGTGATCCGTAACGGAGAGCGCTTTAGACCATTAGGCCACTCGGTGTAGGGGAAGAGGTCAACAAGGACGCTGCAATCTTACTAGGGATGGGAGCTGCTGACGGTGTTTGAAAGACTTCTCCTGCCTCTTCTTCCTCAGGCAACCGTGGGGCTGACTCTGTCTTGACCACTGTGAGTGGTAGTGGTTGTGGTGAACTTTTGATCAAGGCCTTAAAATCTTTCAGAGTGGGTTGAGCTGTTTCGTCTAAAGCTTTTTGGTGAAAGAGTTGCAGTCGTTGCAACAATTGACCGTACCGTTGAGATTTTTCCGTTTCTGACAAATCGCTGCGATCTATCAACGATTGCAGTTCATGTTGTAACTGGGACATCTCGGTCAAATGAGGATTGGGAGGTAAATGTGGGGTTCGTTGTTCTTACCAACGATGGTATTCCATCCATCGTTTGTAAAGGACTAAAGTCAGTTATCGTCCTTCCATCAGATTTCAAGGATTACGTCTGAGATCGTTTGATTCCAGTGTCCTCATTTTATCTTCTTGGTCTTTTATCTTGGAATTAGGGCGGGTATGATATGTCCCATTGCACTCAGTATAGGTTTCGCTACATTGGTAATAGGTCCTAACAGGGGTAAAAATCCTCCGCGTTGCACCTACATCTTTTTTTTTTTTTTGACGAATGGGTATTTTCTTTTGGACAATTTGGCGAAGAATGTGTCGATGTTTGGCTTAGCAATTTTTCTGATGTTTAGTCAAAGGTATTGTGCCTTTCAAGACGTTCAGACAACATTCACTCACCGTATCGATGACATCTTTGGAGGCAGTTTGAATGAGTTGTTTTCGCATGGGTGGAGGAGCTTTGGACAGGACAGACAACACGTCCCAATGTTTGACTAAACGAGGAGGCAGTCTTTTCCTTTTCTTTCCTTTGGGGGTAGAAGAGGAATGTCTTTTTTTTTGGGTGACATCTTTGTTTGCTGATTCCGGGACACACATCAAAAATACACCAACATCGATGACTTGTCACACGGCCTTTTATCCTTTTTTGCACTATCGCTTCGTCATAAAGGTGACGATGTGTTTTCCAAAATCGGCAAAGAATCCTCTTCTTTGGCGGCTCCTCTTTTTCTTTGGACGAGTGTGTCTTTTCTGGGGGTGACATCGATCTTTGGCTAAGCGTTTTCTAGCATGACGAGACTGTCTTTTTCTTTTTCCTTTCTGGGCAGGAGAACGAAGATGAGGTGACATCTTTTGGTGTACAACATACACTGACATCCATGGCTCGACAAAAGTCTTTTATCTTATTTTTTTTGGAGCCTGTCCTTTACCCTTGTGACAAACTTATCGGCTATCTTATCGAATTCAAGGAAAGGCCAAAGAAACCTCCCTTTTGGTGGCCTATCCTTCTCTTTGGACGAGTGTGTCTTTTCAGAGAGTGTCGCCGATGTTTGGCTAAGCGTTTCTTAGGATGATGTGACTGTCTTTTTCGTTTTCCTTTTCCTTTTTGGACCGAAGAAGAACGACGATGGTAACGGTGTACACTTCTTGGAGGGGACATCTTTGGGCGTGCAGCAGCACAAAAACACTGATCCGTATTGTTTGCCGCAGGTCTTTCTTATACTGGAATGCGTCGCCACTGATTGTCTTTACGTTGTATCAACTTGATGACAGGCAACACACGTCGTGGAGGAGTTCGCAACGGACTAAATCGGGACAGTTCTTGCTTGGACAAATCCAGTAAACTCTGTAACACACCCGTTCTCTCTTGGACTTTGATTTTGGGGGCAGGTACTCTGTGAGCCGCGGCCACAGCCGCTAAAGAGGAAGAGGATGTCACCGCTGGAGGCGAATTTTTTGAAGACACTCTCTTGCGAGTAGAAGCTGTTTTCTGTGGACTTTTATTTTTCTTTTTCTGAGGCTGTGACCTGGTCTTGACACCGTTGCTCTTTTTCATTTTCTTCTGGGTACGTTTGGGCGTGCCTTATTTCTTTGGGACGACTTTGGGAGCATTAGGATCCCATTTTAAGAGGAAATGAATGATGACACCTCCTAGAGAACAGCTACCTCCAGGTTTCAAAATGATTTGCTTTTTGGTTTGCGTGTCGATGCAAGGATCGGCTAGTTGCGTCAAGGTGCCTTTGTTTCTCTTAAGAAAACGTTTGGTTTGATGTGGAATCTGAATGATGCATTGCAGTAATTGATGTGGTGTCACCGTAAACCATCGTAAGACTTCTTTGAGACTAGCTTCTAAGACACGAGCACGTATTTGTGGATTTGTTTTCGCGACTGATACCGTACAAGGCACGAATAAATTTAATGGGAAGATGAGACTGAAGGGACGTCATGTTGACGATGTGTGAGACAGAGTCCAAGTGACCGCGGTTTTTATAGATTTTTTTTTTTTTTGGTGATTGTGATTAAGTCGACGAAGGGGACGTGTACACTACAGGCCCTCCGTCTTGGCACCAGTGGTGAAACAGATGGGTACGAAATCGCAAATAATTGGGAGTGGTGGGTTTTAAATCCACGAGTAAATAAGCGTGTGGGGTTTGAGTGGCATCGTCGTACGCATTTGTCAGCCAAGGCGTCCCTAACTGTTTGGCTAAGACTTGTACCTGCGATTTATCTCTAGGGCTTTTAAACAACACCACGTAATGAGCATTGAGACTGATGGTACGATGGGCTTTACTTTGTTGAAACAAGTTTTGGGTGATGTAAATGACACTGGCATTACGATGATGCCCTTTGCCTGTAAACCAGAGTTTAATTTCTTCTTCGCCTTCTCCTAACATGTCGTCAAAAATAACCAAATGAGCTTGACTAGGGTCAGACACGATCCCGTCGTCCTCGCCAAGACTGCCTTCCACAAAGACGATGGAATCGCCTTGACTTTCTCGCAGAAGGCTGTACGCTGATTGCCACTCTTTGTAACACCACACTATGCGATGAGGGGGACGATCGATCAAATGATATTTATGTTCGATCAAACGTTTGACAAATTCGGTTTTGCCTGAACCGCTCGGTCCGGCAATGAGGATGTTAAAGGGATGGTGAAGAAACACGGCCTCCCAACTAGTCCGATCTACGTGTTCGTCAATGACTTTGACAGTGGAGGAAGAGGGAGCAGAGACAGTAGAGGTAGCCATAGTAGTAGTGAAAGGAATGTCACTTTTGACACGAAGACAGACAAGACAAAAGTTTTTATACTTTTTTCAGGACACGTTTATTGTCATCTATAAAAGTGAACAACACGAAAGACAAAAATACATAAAAGCCAAATGGCTAAAGTACATGAATAAAAGAAACATCAAAATGATCATAGTGGAATATAATCAAGTCTCTGTACAACATTTGTGATGATCAAGAGGTGAAATCGTAGGGGTACTGTGTAATGTTCTGAGAGTCTCTACATTCCTTGGCACAATCACACAAGAGTCCTCCCGGAACGGCCTCTCAGGGATGTCGATCACGGTCCTGTCCTGAAGAGAGTGGTTTTCCTCGGTCACGACTTCTTCTTCTTCTTCTGGCACTGTCACTAACACTGGTTTAAAAGTTACTTTTATCACGGAACGTTTTAATTTTTTAGGATTACAAATCTTTCGCATAGTGTGCCACTTCTTTTGTCATGCCTCAAACCCCCAACGTTTCCAGTCACGTACATCTTTCCAGTGAGGGTGTAAGTCACAAGCTGCACACACGTCGTCGTACACATCTTCAGTGCCTAAAAGTTGACGAATCTTGTTTTCCGGTAGAGGTTGAGAAATATCAAGATTAAAGCGCAAAGCTTTGAGCAGAATGAGTCTCTCGTGTACATTTAAAGGGGTCACTTTCATGTTTTTTGGAGTGGTAGGTACTGTTCGTAAAGAGTACACAAGGAATCGGCTAGTAAACGAAATCCCAAAAAGCAAGTCACTAAGACACACACTACACGTCGACCCCAATTCAATGGACACAGTTCTCGTAATAGGTGATGGTAATCCTCTATCGTTTCAAGTGTCATTGATTTCCTTCCACGCAATCTGTTGTATCAGGAATGATAAAGGTCGTGGCATGGTAGTCCGTTTTTATACCTCTTTTCTCTTACCTCAATCACTTCTCCTAGAGCGAAAGTAATGAACGTAGTGAGTAATTTCTGACCACTGCCATTCTAGGAAACGGTCAAGAATGCCAATAAAATCTTCAAATGTAAATGGTCTAAAGCGAAATAGCAGAACGAACGCACCCTTGATCCAGAGAAATTGAAATTGTTTGTTGACTTTAGTCAATTTCCTCTTGTCAATTTCTGGACACAAAAGTTCTACAGTCACTAATTGAGATTTGGCTCTGGCAAGTCCCTACCAAATGCCCTTGTAGATCTTCTCTTGCAATTCGTTTGGTAATGTTTGGAGATTATTTTTTACATGGGGTTTAAATACTTGTCTAGGAGTTGTTCAACGTCTGACTACTAACCAATCAGCTGGTTTCTTACACGACGTGGTATGCCCACTTCAATGACGAGGTCCCACTAAAGGTAGGTAGTGACAATCTGGAGACTATCCAGCATGTTCCAGGTAAGTGCAATCTTTCTTCTCCCACTCGTGAAGTGACACACCACAACTGAAGCACTTGACTTTGTCCCCTTCGCCCAAGTAGATAAATCCAGCTCTAGCTAATTCTTCGGAGGTAGGTCCTCGCAGATATTCTGGCCATTTTCCTCGATAGGTTTGGAATCGACTTTCATAGTCACAGTATTCTGGCAAACGCACAGGGAACGAATATTCGCCTTTCACAGGTTCATTTCGATGAGGGTACGGTGAAATATGCAGGGGTCTGCTCAGTTGTACATGATATCCGTAGGGTGGTATCCGCATGGTTTCATTAGGATGACATCCACCATGAAAACCAGTAAAGTGAAAAGGTGTACGATAACGAGTGGCATCGCTTTCGCATCCATCAGGTGTGACACGCACATCATCACTTTCCATGGTAATTATGGTAGTAGTAGTAGTAGTCATAGCAAAGTTCCACTGATGATGTGGTACTGAATCGCTAAGGTCTTAGCGTACGGCATCCCTACCATCGCAAGGCACAGCATCGTACTCGAGTTTACTCTTGCTTGATACTTGCTGTTTGAAAGGATTCATTTTTTCTCGCTTGGCGCTTGTAGTGACAATGAACTATCAGTCTTAAATGTTGTCCTTTTTTATAAGCTCACCAATATCAGTGTGACCGAACGGTAAAGTAAAGTGATTGGGAAGCCGTACTCGCTTCTGGTACACAATTTGATAGACTTTTTTCAAGGGGCGGCTAACGATTTGGTGTGTGGGTAAACGTACAATCTTGTGCGGTTCGTGGGTGGTCTCTTTAAATTTGCCATCCTCTCCAGACTGCAAGGCTTGTTTCAAGACGCCAAAGTTTACCAGGTAACTGGTGCGATAATTGAGAGTCAATCCTTTCACTTTGCATTCCGTGTACCCTTCTCCTTGTGGGTCACGGTATTCGTAGCCGTAATTTTTGGGACCGCCACTTGCAAAACTTAGAATCTTGTCGTCGGGATGCTCGTCCGTCCAGGCTCCTAAACGGTCTCCTTCGAAGACAGAGTGAGGATGACCCAGGCGATCGATGTAGATGTAACTGTCCGTGTCAAAATACAGCACACGATCTCCTAATAGTTCTAAAGCTTCGTACAGTTTTAAGCGAGCATGGGCTGTCACGTAAGCCGCAATGATGACATTTCCAAATTTGTTGGCTTCTACAAAGTCCAGTTCTTCTTCGTAATTGACTAAGATCAAGTCCTCACGAAGGACGTCCACGTGTTTCATGTATTTGGTTTTGTCGTGATCATCTGAAAGTAGCGGGAAGGTTCTGTCAAATACTCCGTCTTGGGTAAACACGGTCGTTGTGCCATTTTGCCCCACAAACATTTCAACATCACTTTGGCAAACGATCGCCTTCCTTCATTTTTCTCGACGTGGTCTAATGTGATGCTTCCTGCTCCCAGTATTTCTCTTTGAATTTCTTTTGGCCTTCGGGAGTGTGGCAGCAGGAAGGATAGCCACTAGCTTCTTGTTTCAGTTTCAAAAAGGCATTCACGTAGTCTGCCAAAAATGCCTTTCTGAGTCTCGTTGCCCTTGTGGTATTTTTCTGTCTTGGGAAAGTGGAAAATTTCGTACACTTCTAACAATTGGTATCCCAAGTCCAGAGCTTTAAACAATTCTACGCTAACCCACGTTCCCGTCAAGGCGCGTTCTTCCTGAGTGTGATGACAAGGTTGGTCTTGGTTGCACGTTTCGGCACAAGTACGGCACAAGGGAAACATCAGTTTTCCTTGGCAATGATGTGGTAAAACGGGATGGTACAAGTACGTGGGAGGCAAGACTTTACATTTGATCAATCCTTCGTATTGTCGAATATTGTCCACGTCAATGTGTTTCGTCAGCATTTGTGGGTGCCCTGCGGGAAAGTGACAATATTTGCACACGTACGGATACAGAGAACACATGTCCAAGTATTTGATTTCCTCTCTTTACTCCTCGTCGGCTTGGTAAAGCAAACAGGTGGCATTCGTCCTTCCTCCGTACAAACTGTCCTTTGGGTTCAGTGGGTCCACCAACTTTAACTCTCCACGATGCGCTTAAACTCGGGATCGGTTTTCAATCGCTGATCGTACTCGTGTTCCCACATTTCGACCACTTGGTATCCTTGCTCTTCTAACTTCAAGAGTCGCTGACAAGTGGCCTGGTACAAGTCTTCCATGGTCCGTTGTAAAAACTGACTTTTAGTGTTACGTTGAGGATAGCAGATAGGACATCCATTAAATAAGCACCCGTTAAACACGTACACGATCTTGGGGATTTCCAAGTCCCAGCAATCTGCTGAATACCTTCCGATGGCTTTTTTGCCTCCTCCGTTGCGAGCGTGTTGGATCCATTCGTCTTCCTTGTCACACCAGTAATGTAACCAGCGTAGGGCTTTGACCGAACATTGACGTTGGACAAAAGTGGTTGTTTGAGGACTGATGACAGCTAGGGTGTTTTCGGGCATAAATCGTTGGCGATACACTAAGGAACACGCTTTGGCAATGGTCCAGGCATCTTTCAAAGGATCGATCCCTCCGTGTACCATGAACAGTTCCCGAAATTTTCCACAGCAACGCCGTAAAATGTCCACGTCGAGACGACAATATTTTAACATTTCTTCCTGAAAGTCGAAAGGGTCCGAGGCGTGAGTCTGGTACCAAGCGTAGAAAGCTTCTCGTAGTTCGGTACGCATGTTGTCGGGGTCGTAGTAGTGAGCCTCAGGCAAATGGAGTAGAACTGTATGTTGATTGGCTTCGGTATTGAAAAAGTGCGAAAAGTAACCTTTGGCCATTTCTGTCATTCCAAATGTTTTAGGCATGCGACTCAAAGGCATGGCCAAGTAACTCGTCGAATCTTTAAACTGCACTTGGCCCACTTACATGGAAATGACATTGGCTCCGTTCAAAGTCACTTTCGGACGTTCGGTACTTTGTTCCGTATAGTATCTCAACAGAAAGTGTCCATCGTATCCCGAGAATTTGTCAGCCATCACCGTGGCATAGCGATGACAATCTCTGTAACGTTCGACGTCTTCTTTGCTCCACGTTTCGTCGATAGGGTTTAAGATCCATTGGGTGAAATCGGCTAGCGTGTTCGGTCCCCGAAAGATTTTTTTCACGTCCTCCAGGAATCTTGCTACAGTGAGGGCAATGAGTCAAGATAGGTTCTTGGATGCACTTCTCGCACGCTCAGTGAGCCACGCAGAAATTAGGAATGTGAATGCCAGTCTTTTGCATGCATTCTAAATCGAAAAAGATGAAACGGCCTTTCTTCTGGTCATTATCTTCTTCTTCTTAGTATTTTCGAATGTAGCATTCATGTTCCAAGTCCACGATTTGGTGACAAATGTGACACCGCTTCTGTCCTGAACATACGTGCGCCTTGGCACAATTGGTACGTATGCCTTGTCCACAAGTAGGGCACAATCTCAAGAGTTGGCAAGACCTATTCTGCTGTGAACCTTGCATCTGTAGAAGTTGCTGGTAATAGGCAGGGCTGACAAATGTGCGCTGACAAGCTGGGCAATGCACTCGTTCTTGTTCTTGATCCAGACAGGGTTTAGAAGCTAAACATCCCTCACATTTCGTTCCGCAATGCTTGTGTTGCTCTCGATTGTTATAGGCATAGTCACATTTCTCACAGTAATATCTGTATGACAGGAATCCAGTGATACTGGAAATGGCATCGAAATGTTCATTGTGATGATAGACGTGAATGTATTTTCCGTCTTTGAAATCCTTGCTCGAAACAACAGAGGTCCGCGCACTTCTTGAGGGTGTACTTTCAAGGTGTAGTGTGAAGCCAAGACGTCTTGCAATTTTTACATTTCAGGAATGCCACAGGGTGTGTCTTTGGATATCCCCGCTTGCTGTAACAGGAGCTCTGCTTCTCTTTGTTGTTTGGTTCGGTCCGATCGTCGAATAGTTTTCCAGGCTCTTTTCCATTCTTTCGTGTCGTTCTTGTCGGCATACGTTCGTCCCACCACGATCGCGCGGGCTAAGCACACCTGGTCTTGAGTGTTGTTATTTTGAACGATGCTGCGCTTGATGCTGCGAAGATTGTCTACCAAGATCACCTTTTTGCGTTGTGCTGTCCCTTGGGGAAGAGACACGTGGGTCATGAACAGTGTCGCTTTTCCATCGGTGATGTGAAACTTGTCATTGGATTGCTGCACGTGTTGAATCCTGTCCATGACTTTGGAAGGTGTCAATTCTGCTGGACTGCTAAACGCGATCCAAACGGGGGACTTCAAATTGTCGTGATGAATGGAAAGTCTCAAGCGATCGTCTTCTTTGGCTTGACATTGCCGTTTCAGTGTGGTTAACAAAGAATCCCACACATCGGTGATGAACCCTTCTGCTTTCTCCAACGGTACGTCGGACTTGAAATCGTTAAACTGCACTGCGTACGTGTAGGCCGTAGTTCTCAATTTTCTGGAGGAACGTTTGTCCGTCTCTCGAATGTGGTAGTGCTTTTCAGGGTTTACTGGTGGTGATGGACTTTGACTGAGTGTAGACTCTCTGGGCTTAGATTCTGGCTCACTCATCTCATCTTCAAAATTGCTGGCATGAATTTGAGCCAAGACTTCAGCTACTGTGCAAGGCGATAAATCACGTTTCTGCCTCTTACTTTCTTCCCCTTTCTTTACAAAATGATGCGATCGTTTCATCTTGATTGCAAAAAGTCAAATGACTACATTTGAAACGCCATGGACCCCTATATATCCATATCACACCAATGTATATATAAAGGGCTGGTGCCTTCCCTCTTAGTATTCATTTTGCTCTCAAGCTGTTCAACACGATGGAAGAACCCACACAAATTGAACCTCTGATTAGAGCTTTGCGAGGTGTCATACGAAAGTTTTCTTCAGTCAAGCCGACGGACTACTCTCCCTTTTTTCGAGATAAAAGTCAACATACTTGCTATATCTGTCAGAAGAAAGGGCATCGGGCTACAGAATGTCCAGATCGTCAAAAAAGCAAGACCAGTGTCAGAAGAGACAAATGTCAAGATACTTGTTATCATTGTAAAGAGAAAGGACACTGGTCTTCAGAGTGCCCTAAGAAAGAACAGGAGCAGGAGGAGGAGGAAGAAGTAAAAGAGGTGCCCTCGACAAAGGAAGAACCCCGTCACGTTCAGAATGAGAAGACAGAAAAGAAAAGAAGACGAGAAAAATGTGAGGAAGAAGAGGAGGAAAAACTTGTGAAGGTATAGAAAATAAGGAAACAGAGAGAGTGAAAGAAGACGAAAAAAGACACAGAAGAAGTCTATGAACTTTTCAAATGTGTTGTGTTGTGTTATTTTGTGATATTGAATTGTAAAAATTTGTACCAGAATAGACCAAACTGAAAAAAACGTAAGTGTCTCTTGGTTTAGATTGTTTGGAATAATAAGGATCTACACTCATACACTCACAACACGTACATCATAGGGTGAAACAAGGGATTTTGAGTTTTAATTGATTTTGGCAAAATGAATAGTATCTCTTTTCGAAAGAAGTGAGTGGCCCTGAAAAGGGCCGTTGGGTGTTTGTTTTTTTTTTTTTTTTGTTGTTGTTGGTTTTTTCCTTAGATCAAACTCAGGAACGAGAAGCAATCCGCTTTAACTGCCTTAAGCCTTTGCCACGGCCGAGGCCTACTTCTGGACTTGCTCCTGTCAATGATTTAGTAGAAATCACTAGGGGTGGTATCTCTGGTGTAGTAACATGGTTAGGCTGTTTGGGTCGGGAAGGTCTTTTTCTCTTGGGTCGTAATAAAGAAGTCTGATACATTTGTTTCAGACTTCGTAACTCGGCCAAAATGTCCAAGAGTACCGTTACCGTTTGACTTTCACTGTTCTTCTTCTCTCCTAGCCTTTGTTTCTTCTCTACTGCTTCTTCATCCTGTCGTTTCCTTCTTGCCTCTTCTTCTCACTGTTGCTGTTCAAGCAGAAATGCTTGTTCTGCCTCTTTCTGCTGCTGTAAAAATGTCTCCAATTCTCCTTTCTGTCTTTGTTTAAAATCGTCGACGTGTGGTAAAGAAGGAGAAAGTGGCGAAAGTACTGGCACCGGAACAAATTCTTGCGAAGAAGAGAAAAAATCTACTAAATCCCAGTTGAAATAAACCTCTTCTGGAAGTAGCGCTGTGTTAGCTTTAGTAGCCACTGCTATGCCATCGCTTTTCGTCTCCACAGCCGGTGCACCCCAATTCATCGTCTCCTTAGTTTCCGTCATGTTTCACAAAACAATGTCGCATCGATTCACTGCGCACAGACGCTAGCGCACCGATATAGGAAATGTGACGTCACAGGTAGCTCTCTTCGGATTGGAAGACAGACTCCGCGAAGTGACTGAATTTGTAACGCGTGTTGGGATTGGTGAACAATTTCAATCCGTTTCGATCCAGTCTTCCACTATAAATAAACGCGGTTCACTTCATTCTCTTCACCTGTTCTCGTCACAAAGATGTGGACCAACGTTGAATCGTCTACTTTCGTATCGTCGTTGTCTTTCCGTACGGACTTACCCATGTATGTCAGATCAGCATGGCAAGCATTTGGAAAAGAAGGACTTATGTGGAAAGACAAGGCTGTCTGAAGCGAGTTCTGGTTTATGGACCAGAGATAAGACGAAGTTTGAGGAAGAGAACACCTATGCGATGCCCTCTATGTTAACGGAATGGTGTTAACAGAACAAACAATGGCCCTTTTCAGGGCCACTCCATTGCCTCGAAAAGATATTTATTTTCACTTTGCCTAAAAAAAATTTTTATCCGATTTTATAATTTGTGTAAATATTTATTCTTTCTTCCCTAAAAAATTTGTTTAGTCGATTTTATAATTTGTGTAGGATAGATTGATGTTCATTAATCTATGGGGAAAAAACGAATATATAAAACATACTCTACTAACACACGAAAGCGACTGATTCGTGTTTGTCTATAGAATTGACACAGGTGGCATGACGTCACGGTACTACCTTGCTACATTGTTGCCAATGTCCAGTACCGTGACGTTACCCTACCTGTTCCATTCCTCTTGTCGCTATACAGGCCCAGGGTGTGCTAGTCGCTAATACAAAATTTCTCATTGGGGCCATATCACCCCAAGCTGTGGTTTTGGGCCTATACATCGTGGGGCCATATCACCCCAGGCTGATTTTCCTTCTTTGGCATGACGAGGGCCCTATCGCCCCTATAACTACTACTGTATCCCTGGAATCCGGCGATTATGGTAATGGCATCAAAATGTTCATCGTGATGATAGACGTGAATATATTTTCCGTCTTTGAAATTTTTGCCTCAAAACAACAGAGGGCTGCACACTTCTTGAGGATGCACTTTCAAGGTGTAGAGTGGAGCCAAGACATCTTGGAATTTTTGCATTTCAGGAATGCCACAGGGTGTGTCTTTCGATAGACAGGCTCAATGTAACAGGAGTTCTGCTCCTTTTCGTTGTTTTGCTCGGTCCGATTGTCGAATGTTCTCCAAGGCTCTTTTCCATTCTGCTGTGTCGTTCTTGTCGACATACGTTTGTCCCGCCACGATGGCCCTGGATAAAGACATCTTGTCTTGATGGTTGTTAATACGGAAGAGATTCTGTTTTGTGCTGCGAAGATCGTTCACGAATAACACTTTTCTGCTTTTTCCAGTCCCTTCGGGAAGAGAAACGTCGGTCATGTACAGTGTCGCTTTTCCATCGGTGATGTGAAACTTCTCGTTGGCCTTCGTATCCCATGTTGAATCTTGTCGATGACATTGGAAGGTGTCAGTTCTGCTGGGCTGCTAAACTCTATCCAAACAGATGACTTCAGACTGTCGTGATAAATGGAAAGTCTCAAGCGATCGTCCTAGCTGGCTTGATATTGCCGTTTCAGTGTGGTTAACAAAGAATCCCACACATCGGTGATGAACCCCTCTGTTTTCTTCAGCGGCACGTCTGACTTGAAATCTTTAAGTTTCATCGTGCACGTGTAGGCAGTGATCATAAATTTTCTGGAGGAAAGTTTATCCGTCTCTTGAATGTAGTTGTACTTTCAGGGGTTACTGGGGGTGGACTTTGGTTTGACTTTGACTCTCAGGGTCTGGATTCTGGCTCATACATGTCATCTTATAAATCGCTGGCATGGGTTTGAGCTAAGACTTCAGCTACTGTGTGAGGCGATAGGTCACGTTTCTGCCTCTTATTTTCTTCTACTTTCTTCACGAAATGATGCGATCATTTCATCTTGATTACAAAAAGTAAAATGACTAAATTATAAACGTCATGGTCCCCTATAAACCAATGTAAGGTCAGTGGCTTCCTATATAAAGGGTGAGTGTCTTCCCTCAAAGTATTCATTTTACTCTCGATCCTACCAGAAAGATGGAAGAGCCAACACAGATCCAACTTCTGATCAGAGTATTGCGAGGTGTCATAAAAAGTTTTCTTCACAAAAGCCGACGGACTACTCCCCCTGCTTTCGAGACAAAAGTCAAGATACTTGCTATATCTGTCAGAAAAAAGTGCATTGGTGTTCAGAATGTTCACAACGTCAAAGCATGACAGGCATTGAGAGAGACAAAGATCAAGATACTTGTTATCATTGTTAAGAAAAAGGGCATTGGTCTTCAGATTGCCCTAAGATACAGCAGGAGCAGGAGGTAGAGAGAGGTTGCAAACAGGAAGAAGTAGTACCCTCCGAAACGGAAGAACAAAGACACGTCAAGAAAGAGAAGAAAGAAAGACTAGAAGAAAGTAAGGAAGAATAGGAACAACCTGTGACAGTGAAGAAATTGTAAAAAAAAAGAAGAAAGAGTGAAAAGACAAAGAAGTATATGAACTTTTTAAAGTGTTGTGTTGTGCAATTGGACTGTATAATTTTGCAGAGAATATAACAGAATGAAAAAGTAAATGTGTCTTAGTTTTGATTTCTCTAATAAGAACCTACGCTCACGCAGTCACACACTTCCATCATGGGGAAAATGGATTTGAGTTTATTTTATTTTGGAAACCACTGAATAGTCTCTTTTCGAGAGAGGTGGGTGGCCCTGAAAAGGACCATTGGGTGTTTGTTTTTGTTTTAAAAAAAGAAAACAAACTCAGGAACATGAAGTAATGAGCTTTAATTGCCTTCTCCCTTTGCCACGGCAAAGGTCTACTGTCGTTGATTTGGTAGAAAGCCGTAGGGTTAGTATCTCAGGCGTAGTGGGAGTGCTAACGGGGTTGGAATATTTGGCCCGGGAAGGTCTTTTAATCTTGGGTAGTATTAAAGAAGTCTGATACATATCTTTGAGACTGCATAACTCTGCCAAAATGTCAGAGCACCTTCACTGTTTGACTTTCACTATCATTCTTCTCTCCTAGACCATGTTTCTTCTCTGCCTCTTCTTCTTCTTCTTCCTGTCGTTATCTTCTTGCCTCATCTTCTTCTGACTGTTGTTCTTATTGAATGAGAAAGGCTCGTTCTGCTTCTTACAGCTGTTGCAAAAATGTCTCTAATTTTGCTTTCTGCTTCTGTTTAAAATCCTGGAGGTACTGTAAGGAAGGGGAAAGCGGCGAAAGTACTGGTACCGGAACAAATTCTTGTGAAGAGAGAAAATCCACTAAATCCCAATTAAAATCGTTCTCTTCTGGAAGTAGGATTGTGGTTGCTTTAGTAGCCGCTGCTATAACATTACTCCTCGTCTCCACAGCCGGTGCACCACAATTCAGTGTCTTCATAGTTTCCTTCATATTCTAACTCTCTCACTTTGATTCGCTGCGCACAGACGTTAGCGCACATATATAGGGAATGTGATGTCACAGGTAGCTCTCTTTGGATTGGAGGACAAACTCCGCACTGTCACTGAATTTTGTAACGAGTGTTAGGATTGGCGAAATAACTCGATCGGTTTCGATCCGCTCTTCCACTAAAAATAACCAAGGTTCACTTTATTCCATTCACCTGTACTCGTCACAAGATGTGGAGTAAAGTAGAATCGTCTACCCACCTATCGTCGATGTTGTTCAACACGGACTATCCCATGTATGTCAAATCATCATGGGCTATCACTCAGATCACCGAGACGGCCCTTTGGTAACGAAACATCTATGTGGAGAGACAAGGCTGTCCGAAGAGAGTATTAATCTACGGTCCAGAGGTGTGACGAAGTTTGAGGAAGAGAAGAAGATCCGTGCGATGCCCTCTATGTTAACTGAATGGTGTTAACACAATAAAAACTAAAGACCCTTTTCAGGGTCACTCCATTCGTTAGGAAATATACCTATTCTCCCTCGCCTAAAACATTATTTAGTCGATTTTTGTTATAGATTTATGTCCATAAATCTATATTTGTGTAACATGTCTATGTCTTTGTCTATGTCTCTAACACTGTCTCTAACGACGTCTCTATGTCTATGTCTCTATTTGCCCTTAGTGTAACGCGTATTCAGGTCAGCCCCTTGACACACTGTTCCGCCCCCTTGTTGCCAGTGTCGAGTATCTTGACGTCACCCCTCTCCAATTCCTATTGAATCTAGACAGGCTCAATCCATTGTCACTCTACATTCCTATGTTAAATTCCCATTGACACTAGACAGACCCACCCATGTTAAGGTTCCAAAGATACTATAGTGCCGGGACTATATTTTAACATAGAAGTCCCATAGACCTTATTTCGACCCCATTCACTACGAATGTGCTTTGATTTCAACGAGCTGAAAGCCAGTTTAATCATACATTGTTGCAAGGGTTATCAGCTGTTTCTAAACTTAATTATATAAACCGGCTGACAAAAGAGTCGGTATTCCGTTTCAAAACCACACGTAAGCTTTCAGGTTGTAGAGGAACATCTTATAAAGCTAGGGAAATACACTATGAACAAGAATGTCGTACACTTCGAAAAGTATCAAACGATTAATATATATCAAATCATGATTATGTTCAGTCATTTATTAATTTTGCGATTTATCCGCCTCAAATTTTGTATTCGCTTTCATCGAGTAATTGTAACATTTGTTTTTGTACAAGAGCAACATCTAGCAATTTTGTTGTGCCTCCTATTGTATGTATGCATGTATTGTTACGTATCGGCTCGTTCAAAGTAACACAAAGAAAGAGTGAAGACAACGAGCTTTGTAAATTTTAACAAAAATAATTTATTTCCCTAGAAAACAAGGAGAAAAGGTAAATATGTGAAACAAGACTTATGATTTACGAAGAAGATCCAAAAATTTGTTCTAAATTTGTGAAAACACATAAGTCCTGTGAATAAACAGTTCTAAATTGATACAGTCTGAATCTCAGTTCCGTTCCAAGATGGCGGATGATGACGTCAGACGAAGGCTAACACAAAATGTCCAGAATTTTCACTGTGAATCACAAATTGTATTGTTCTGCTCCAATTTAGAAATAATTTCAGCGAATGTCTTTGCACAAAGCCAGTAGGGTTGTTCTCCAGGGAAAATAATTATTATCTAGAAAGTAGATGAAGTACAGCTACCACCACTAACAATACACATGTTGTTCCTCATACGTACGAATGAACAACTCTTTCCAGCACAGGAATACCTTTTCCTTAAGGTATTAGAAACTCTACAAGATGTTATGATGTGACTCTAAACTATGACTGACTACGACTACGACTACGATTAAATATTTCTTACAGGTAAGTGAGCATTTAAACAAGCTAATACGTCATTTCATGTACACATGCACGAAGCCAACGTGTGATTTCGAAATCACTATAATGTGTAAACAAGTATTATTTTGAAATAACCTCGGCCACAGCCAATCATTTACATAGCTCTTCACGACTGTTTACTTGCAACGAAAAACTATCATACAAAAGTCGTGCTTACATGAGTCACATTTACGTTTAAAATAAACACGATGTTTCTAACATAAACATCATCATAATAATAATTACATTTAATGATGTAAAAATAAAATAAAAATGAAACTGAATTAGAAGAATTTAAATTTTAGCACATATGTAATTTAACTACAGGGTCGTAACAGGATGTATGTATGCATGTATGTATGTACACGCGCACCAACGCACGCGCGCAAGTACGTACGTATTGTAACGAGGAAACCCCATGGACTTCAAATTTTCGTTTCATTATATACTATTTCGTTTCGTTAAAGTTTGTATTGTGATTTTAAATGCTTGGCGGGCTTTGTAGTGCCATCTAACGTCTTAGTTTTGGGTCACGTGATTCCGCCTGGGTATATATACGGGCCAACTGTGGCTGCTATGGTGGTGTGTTAGGAAGCGGTATAGTGTGAAGACGTCCCCTGCAGAGAAGCAGTATAACCACCCCGCCAGAACAAGCACACTTGGTCGTATTACGGTGGACATGAGAGAGCCGGGCCAGGGAAACAGAAAAGATTAGGGACAAGGTCTTTCTTCGACCAACAGACCAGTCGGCAAACCTGCGACAAGTCGGCGACCTAGTCGGCGACTGAGACCAAGTCGGCGACACACAAGAAGCCACGAATAAGACGGTATCCCGCTGAGGTAGAAATCTGTCACACTCTGGAGTGCCAGCCCTTAGACAGATTCACCGGGGTATCACTCCAACTATAAGACCTATCCTAAAGAACCCGGGATAGCGAGACTCGGGGCAGTGTAGCCGAGGGAGTGTTCCGCTACAGTATGTACATATAAATTTCTACACCCATTGATTTATCTTGTTTCTTTATATATTCTCTGGCATTTATATATAATGAAGTAGATGCTAAAAGTTGATGATAAAAGTTATGGTCCACCATTGTTTTTATTTTCAAATTCAATACGATATTGGATCTATCAGTAAAGTTTGATGTATATTTCACTCTTAAAACATATATTGTGTATGTATTGTGTACGTGTTACGAAGAATGAGAACACTTTACAACAATGATAGAACAGTTCCTATTATTCATCTCTCTCTCCCCTCCCTCTCTCTCTCTCTCTCTCTCTCTCTCTCTCTCTCTCTCTCTCTCTCTCTCTCTCTCTCTGCCTCTCTCTCTCTCTCTCTCTCTCTCTCTCTCTCTCTCTATATATATATATATATATATATGATACGACGAATGAGCACACTTTACAACAATGATAGAACAGTTCCTATTATGCATCCCCCTCTCTCCCTCCCTCTCCCTCTTTCATTCACTCACTCTCTGTCTCTCACTGTCTGTCTCTCTGTCTCTGTCTCTGTCTCTGTCTCTCTCTCTCTCTCTGTCTGTCTGTCTCTGTCTGTCTGTCTGTCTGTCTCTGTCT
>JAECUM010010046.1:0-55331 GCA_016617855.1 Megalonaias nervosa
AAAAAAAAAAAAAAAAAACCCGCTCTCAACTTAAAAAGGGGGTAATTAATTATAATATATATTATTTAAATTATAATTACAAGGGGGAGGTCAGGGAAATAGAGAGAAGAGATTAAAGGAAATATAGGGAAGATGGTCCGACTTACAACCGACCACTTGACAAACTGACAAACCCGACGAAAATGGATAACACTAAGAGGGAGATGGATGAAGTACATCAACGAAAAAGAAACAACACAACCAGATACAACAAGAAGCAGCGCACCATCATCTTGAATCAGTCCAACAGCAAAAGGGCAAAACAGACAACACCCGAAAAATTGCAAACCAGGGCTGGTCATGCTAGCCCGCAAACGGATACAAGAAACGGGCAAACCAAGAGGCCCGATGACAATTCTCATCAGATAGAAGATCTAACAGAAAAGATGAATAATACAGAAAGGATGTATCTTTGCCATTCAATTATGCCAACAGAAAAGATATAACTACCGGACAAGCCGAATTTGCCAGACAGCCATTAAAGCAAGGGGTAGTCCAGGAAGCTCTACCTGCTACCCCAAAATCCCCCTCCCCACACACACACACCAAGCAATCTGGTAACGAATCAAAGGCAAGGGACAGTCCAGGACACACCCCACCTGCTGTCCCACAAAGTAACGAATCAAAGGCAAGGGACAGTCCAGGCCATACCCCACCTGCTGTCCCACAAATCCCCCCCAAGACACGGACAAGCTCAAAGGCCCCCAGACACGGACAAGCTCAAAGGCAAGGGACAGTACAGGCGACTCATACCTGCTGTCCCGCAAAGAAACCCCCCCCCCCAGACAAGCGCAAAGGCAAGGGACAGTCCAGGCGGCTCTGCCTGCTGTCTCCATCAAAACAAAAATCAAAACAAAAATCCAACTATCAGTCTTCAGTTTGAAACCCGAAGACAAACACAATGTAATAGTGATCCTTTGGACGGCAGCCAAAATTCACAACCAACAATAACTACGCGGTGTTAATGAAATCACGGATGGCCCACATCAGCAGATTGGGAAAATATTCAGGCCCATATAAGTACGCCCAGTACGCAAAATTCCAACAAGCAATTCTAAATTTACAACTAGGTCAAATTAGATCAATTGCTCAGGTGGCTCACACAAAGTTGGTATAGGGACACCAGTAGGCACAACTGGTAAGGATTTGATCGAAGTCTGCCCTGCTGAGATAAAGCAGGGTGGACTTAATCTTTGGTTGCGGGTGGGGTGGGGGATGTGGCCGGGGCGGGAGACCTGGTGGTGGGTCTGCCGTTTGGGAGCGGTGTACGTACGCCCACACTGATGGGATAACGAGGCAAGATGCAGAAAGGCCCAGCTCGGGGCCAAGCGCCCTCTTAAAGGGACTGTCGCCCAGCCTAGGGCCTCAAGCAGTCGCATAAGCCTGTGAGCAATACGCAACTATATTCCTATGAATTTGAATATATCGTACGTTTGTTTGTGTGTGTGTATTTGTGTGTTTGTATGCATGCTCGTATGTTTGTTTGTATGTGTGTGTGTATTTGTCTTTGTATACGTGCTCGTGCGTTTGTTTGTGCGTGTGTATTAATGTGTTTGTTTGTGTGTGTATTTGTGTGTTTGTATTCTTGCTCGTCCGTTTGTTTGTGTGTACTTGTGTGTTTGCATGCTTCCTCGTACGTTTGTTTGTGTGTGTATTTCTATTTGTATGCGTGCCCGTACGTTTGTTTGCGTATGTGTGTGTACTTGTGTTTGTATGCGTGCTCGTACGTTTGATTGTGTGTGTATTTGTGTGTTTGTGTGTGTATTGTGTGTTTGTATGCTTGCTCGTACGTTTGTTTGTGTGTGTATTTGTATGTTTGTATGCTTGCTCGTATGTTTGTGTGTGCATTTGTGTTTGTGTGCTTGCTCGTAAGTTTCTTTGTGTGCATTTGTGTGTTTGTATGATTTCTCGTACGTTTCTTTGTGTGTGTATGTGAGTGTATTTGTGTTTGTATGTGTGCTCGTATGTTTGTTTGTGTGTGTGTGTGTATTTGTGTTTGTATTCGTGTCTGTATGCGTGCTCGTACGTTTGTGTGTGTATTTGTGTTTTTGTGTGTATATGTGTGTTTGTATTCTTGCTCGTATGTTTGTGTGTGTGTATTTGTGTGTTTGTGTGCGTATTTGTGTATTTGCATGCATGCTCGTACGTTTGTTTGTGTGTGTATTTGTGTGTTTGTATGCTTGTTCGTACGTTTGTTTGTGTGTGTATGTGTGTGTATTTGTGTTTGTATGTTTTCGTACGTTTGTTTGTGTGTGTGTGTGTGCACTTGTGTTTGTATGCGTGTCTGTATGCGTGCTCGTACGTTTGTTTGTGTGTGCATTTGTGTTTGTGTGTGTATTTGTGTGTTTGTATTCTTGCTCGTATGTCTGTCTGTGTGTGTATTTGTGTGTTTGTGTGTGTATTTGTGTGTTTGCATGCTTGCTCGTACGTTTGTTTGTGTGTGTATTTGTATGCTTGCTGGTACGTTTGTTTGTGTGTGTGTATTTGTGTTTGTATGCATGTTCGTACGTTTGTTTGTGTATTTGTGTGTGTATTTTTGTGTTTGTATGCTTGCTCGTACGTTTGTTTGTTTGTGTTTATGTGTTTGTATGTGTACAGGCGTATATTTATTTTTTTTTTTTAAAATAACTAAAACACTAATCACTTAACACAAAAAGTTTGGTAATAGTGTGTTATTAAGTATAAAACTTTATTTTAGGTCAGCACTCTCATCCTTGTGGATTGTTTGGTAGGTGATATGGGTAGTTGGTAAGAAGGAATGTTTTCCTCCACGTACGTGCTTGAGACATATAAATTTTAGCGTTCGTAATTCGCGCCATTCAACATTGAATATTCCAAAATGGCGAGTAACATGTACAGGCTGTCGCGATTGCAAGAGGCAGTGGATGACTTGGAGATGGTGGAGAGTTTGGAGTATGGTGCATATAGTCTCCACCGTCTCAAAATAGAGATTAATAATTTAAAGAAGACGAAGGAAAGGTTGAGAGAACTGATAAAGGGGGAAAAGGAGGAGAAAGAGGATGAAGAAGATAAAATCCAAATGAGAGCCTGAAACGAAAAGATAGAAAAGGAAGAAGAGAATGAGAAGAGGAAGAAAGAGGAGGAGAAGCAGAAGGAGGAAGAGAAGGAAAAGGAGAAGAAAAAGAAGAAGAATGTGATGGGGAAGATAAGGAAATGGTGAAATAGAAGAAGAGAGTAGAGACAGCAGAAGAAACCCTAGGGCCCTTTTCAGGGCCACTCATATATCTCGAAAAGATTTTTGCTTTCTTGCCTAATAATTATTTTACATACAAAATGGTTTGTATATGTAAACCCCATGTCTCTATGTCTCTATTTGTCCCCCCAGTAGTGCGTATTCAAATCAATCCCTACTTGCCAAACTGTTCCGCCCGATTGAGGTCAGCCACTTGCAATATTGTTGCCATTGTCCAGTGTCCCTATACAGGTCCAATATTCCTCATGTTAAACTTTCCCTTGATGCTAAAGTGGCCCAGAGCGGTTTTGTATGAACATTCCCATTAACGCTAAAGTTTTTGACGCTAAAGTGGCCCGGGGGGGGGGGGGAGTATGGACATTCCTATTGAAGCTAAAGTTTTTGATGCTAAAGTGGCCCAGGGGTGTTTTGCATGGACATTTCCATTGACGCTAAATTGGCCCCTATCACTACTTACGAAGTATATAGAAATATAGGCAAATTGATAATACAATTCTAAATCTTAGACTTTTACCTTCAGAGAAAACAGTGGACTGAAATTCTGTCTTGCACGGACGTTAAGGAAAACATTGATGCTAGACTAATATGTAACTCATTCACGAGTCATATTTGTTCATATATTGATCACACAAAAGAAATCATTGAATTCAAAAACCACATATGCCCCGAAAAGGTGGCTTAAATTGAGTGTAACTACCTGAAGTTGACTCTCATTATTGACATATTTGTGTCGATTGAATGAATCGGAATGATATATTATTTGATAATGCCACGTCTTCCATATCGTGCTGATGTTATCTCGTGTTGATGGTATCTCGTGTTCACAAAATAAATGCCTCAGAGATTAATTAGGTAGAAGCTGTTCCTACCGTTGTTAATTTGTTTTGCTTATTGATTTGGACTCAATATCAAGGTGTAATACAGTTCTACAATATTCTCTGTACCAATGTGTCACTTAACTGTATTAGAGGGCGTACGAGCATAACGAATGGAGGAATATGAATGCATTAAGAGTGCTAAAAGAAGTAACGATCTTCTGTGATCTTCTTGATATTTATATAAAATCATGTATATTTGTCTCACAGTAACTTCTATCTAGCAATATCAAGACTCGTTTGAGGTCAGTCTGAGAAAAATATAAAGAATCTGGAAATGAAATGGTGAACCGTATAGGACGAATTTATGTTTTAAGACGAATGTATGTTTTAGGACGAATGTATGTTATAGGACGAATGTATGTTATAGGACGAATGTATGTTTTAAGACGAATGTATGTCTTAGGACGAATGTATGTTATAGGACGAATGTATGTTTTAGGACAAATGTATGTTTTAGGACGAATGTATGTCTTAGGACGAATGTATGTTTTAGGACGAATGTATGTCTTAGGACGAATGTATGTTTTAGGACGAATGTATGTCTTAGGACGAATGTATGTTTTAGGACGAATGTATGTCTTAGGACGAATGTATGTCTTAGGACGAATGTATGTTTTAGAACGAATGTATGTTTTAGGACGAATGTATGTCTTAGGACGAATGTACGTCTTAGGACGAATGTATGTTTTAGGACGAATGTATGTTTTAGGACGAATGTATGTCTTAGGACGAATGTACGTCTTAGGACGAACGTATGTTTTAGGACGAATGTATGTTTTAGGACGAATGTATGTTTCGAGCAGGTGCTGTTTCATCTCGTCGTGAGATTAATAATATACAGCGCCCGAATACAAAGTGACCACAGCTAAAAGAGATATTAGTAAGGAAACTGATAATCATTGAAAGATTTAGGCGGAAATAAAATAGTTTAGTGTAGTGCAAAAGGCCGCCTTGCCCGCGGGATGTGGGTCTCTTATAGGCGACCCTGTATCCGCCCCAGGGAAATTAAGTCTTATTTCAGATAAGACTGCGTTATCTTGCGCTTCTTGCGTCACTGTTTATGTCTAGTTGACCGTATATTGACTACTGTATAGAAAATACACACGGGATAAAACAAGCGATATAAGTTTATGCAAATTTAGATATATACCACCCTTACCATTGGTAGCGGCGCAATTGCAGTGGCGTAGCTTGGGGAGGGCAGTGAGGGACAGTTGTCCCCGGGCGCCATGTGCCAGGGGCGCCAAAATGAGGAAAATGCAACTATTCGTTATCTCAGATGCACTCGAAGGGGGCGCCAAGTTTATGTTTTGTCCCCGGGCGCTAAGTACCCTCGCTACGCCACTGCGCAATTGCAAAACAGTTTTCTTAATGTTTCGCTCTAAACCTCTAATAAAAACTGTTCATCATTGGAAGAAACATTTTCAATTCACAAAACAAATATAGAGCATAAGTGCTGAGAGATTATCTGGACTATTACACGTTTGAAAGACAGGACGAATACACAAATGAAAGCTAAATATTAGAAATCAGAAATAGGAATATATGGGAACGGTCTTAAAATGAGTAAAGTGTATGTCTATGATGTGTTGTGGTCAGATTAGCAACATTTTATTACAGTGGCCAAAGATGAGGTGACCTATGTAATTACGTGTTCATGGTACAGAGAACCAAATTGTTTTAACTTACCCCAGGCCGAGGAAAATACATGGAATCAATGAGTGGCAATAATCAATGTCATGTCAGACCAAATATTATGTTATTTTTGTAATACAGTGGTCACAATTAAATTAAATGCAGTTTTCGGATTACGATTTAAATGGGCAATGATGGCATGAAGAATACATAAAATATTATGTAATTCCTCAACTTATTTCCTGAAGGATCCATTCATCACCCATGTGCATAAGGTGAAATAATTCAAAGCTACCGGATAATGTTTCCCTACCTTAGAAATGATCATCATGACATCAGTCCATTGACAAATTGAAAATAAGAGTTATTTTCTGTGTCAAGCATGGCAAAGCAAGAGTAGTAACTGAATTGACAGCTGAAGCAAAGTAATTTGTACGCCAGCCATTTGTTTACGAACACCATTACTAAAAAGAAAATGTCTTATTTAAATTTCCAGATATTTTCGAACCAATCCATTTGTGCAGTGATACAACATTACTAATTTTAGAACCAACCCATTTGTACAGTGATACAACAATACTAAATCAAATTTAAACATTTTAGCTCACTAACACATCCATCTCAGAATAATAATTTGATGTTTCCGCAAAACATAAACAATGACATAAGCTACATTGCATGGAATCTGGTACTTTTCAGAGAATTTGCCACAAAGGAAAGATGGTTTAGTTGGCAAGGTTGCCAAATTGAATGTGTATGACTGTAATTGAATGTTGCAGGAAATAGTTACGTGTCGGTAATAAATAGTTTCTGTAACAAACAGGTACATGTATATACAACCAACAGGTGTCCAAGAAGAGGCAACTCCGTCGTATGCTGCTATGAGTTGATTTATATTATCGATACAATACTGACGAATATACCTATATCACCAACATAATTTGTCGTACAGGTGGCGGTTCATATATAAATGGAGAATATATGTGACATCAAACAGCATTAACTATATTAATAGTAATGGTCATCCGCTAATATAGTTGATTGGAAGTCTCAGGACCTACTAATAGTCACAAGGTAAAGCCGTAGTCATGGCCTCATTTCATGGTCACAGAGGATAAAAAGTCTGGCTGTCGAAATTACTGATTGGAACTGAACTGATTAGTGATGGGCGGAGGGTTTGCAAAAGATCAAAAGTTCAAATGACAAATTGTTACGTATATGTAATTAAATTGCTTGTGTGTTAGTTTTAAAATTCTTTTTTATTTTATTTTTGTTTGATTACATTTTATTGTAATGATAATTTTCATTGGATTTGAATCTCTTTTCCGAAAATTGGCTTGACCCGATTAAATAATAAGATTTCTTCAGCACTATTTTTAGCTCACAGTTTTTGTAAACATCGAGAGAAAACGATTGGCTATTGCCAAGGTCTTTTACAATCTATGTGTTAGCTCTATTGTAAATGGTTTTATTTTTAAATTCATTTCCAGCGTGAGAATCTGATTCTTAGATAAGGCTATTCTTGCATACGTGATAAATGGCATTTTTTTTAGCCGTCACGTGAGACACCATGTGATCTAAAATCGAGGCGTAAAACAGCCATTTTCTACTAGATCTTTTGAGTTGCATTTTAAACCTTGAGGGCTCAAGAGGTTTTTATTGTTGCTGCTAGATTGTTTTTGAAGTTCATCTGTTTTTGTTTTTTTTTAATTTAATAATTTTTTATCTAGAAGACTGAACAAGTGTACTTTTTATAAAAAGTTCTGGGACAAAGAAATTCAGTGGAAATTTATTCTGGAATTCTATATGGAAACATTATAAACTGTGATTCAATCGAGGATCTGTTACCATCAGTACAGACATCATCTGACGTCATCGCCTCCATATTGGAATTTCATCGAGATTCGAACCCTGATTCAATTAGAACTGTTTAGTGATAGGACTTATATTTTTCAAACATAAATTTAAATTTTGGATTATATTCACAAACCGTAAGTCCCATTTCCAATTTTTACATTGTTTTCTAGGGAAATAAATTATTTTGTTAAAATATACAAAGCTTGTTGGCTTCACTCTTTTCACTTGTTATTTTTGTACGTGCCTACACGTAACACAAATGCTGCTATGTATGTTTGTTAGTTCGTCCATCAAGTCGATGAGGGCCACTTTAGTCATTCAGTGCTTTTGCGGGAACGAATGGTCTATGGGTATGTAGATGACTGATGAGACCGATGTTCTGTGGCATTGTGGACAGGGGATGATAGCAACGCTGATCTTGGGGTTACCGGCTTGGAATTTCCTGGCCTGCCTCCGTTGTTCTGCCGCGGCCGCCATGTTGGCTTCGCAAAACAGCAGCACCTTTATTGATGGAGGAGTGCCACACGATCCTTTCCTGAATTTTTGGATTGAATAAACCAAAAACTAAGACTTTGATACTTCGTCCACCCGTATTGAATGATGGTTTCAAATACACTGAACTGAGCTGAAAAAATGATCATTGACAAATCACTAATTTCGATCCATGAAAGCTGAATTGGACTTAACTATCACAATATGAAATGGCCAAATCAAGAAAGGCGAACAAGTTGTATGTATACATATTTCTTTATAACAAAACAAGCCTCTAAATATATTTAATAGATATTGATATTAGATAATAGATTAGAACAGAAAAAAGCGACATGAAAAATAATTTTTGACAAGATTGAATATTTAACAACGTATATAGATACCCATCAAACGCTCAAACACAGCTCATACAAAAGTTTGTCTGAATGGCTTACGAACAGAACAAATTTGTAGGTAAATATACACAGATAAAAAAAATAGTTGTCTTATAAGCTGTAAATGGCTATATTGAATTGCCCTCCACCCCACCACCACCCCAAAAAAAATGATTTAAAAAAAATCGTCAAATGGGTAGATGGTAATCAGGTTTGATGTGATGTGATGTGATTATGATCTTATAACGTAGCTTTAACAATTTTTCAGTCATATCGCTACGATGTCTGCAGTGTGGCAGTTTATAGTGATGTCTAGCACTGGGGCATCATGCCACAGACATGTAGCATGATGTCCCACCCAGTCACATTATCCTGACACCAGGCCCACCAGCCCTAACACTAACCTCATAATGCTTAGCGCCAAGCGAGGCAGCTGTTAGTACCATTTTTGTAAGTCTTTGGTATGACTTGACCGGGGATCGAACCCACGACCTCCCGCATCCGAGGCGGACGCTCTAACCACTAGGCCACCGGAGCGGTCAATCAGGTTTGATAGATGTTAGGTAAAATAGAGGATACTGAACAACCAAAAATGAATTTGATCTTTAAATGTGTCTGAAATATTGAAAGTGGGAGAAAGCAGAAGTGCAAATAAGAGATGTTACACCAATCATATCTGAGTAGCTGAACCAGACATAGACCTATTGACATGTCTGTAATATCTCAATATCTAAGTGGTAGTGACTACAGCGATGGAATTTATCACAATTTCGAAATACATATATTTTTAAGATTATTACCATCACCTAAAGAATCATGGCGGTGATAAATATATCTGTGACAAGGCTTAATCTTCTCTCTGAGCATGAACAAATATTTCAATGCAAAAGAGTATGTAAGAAGATAAAGAGTATGTAACAAGATAAAGAGTATGTAACATGATAAAGAGTATGTAACAAGATAAAGAGTATGTAACAAGATAAAGAGTATGTAACAAGATAAAGAACTCGATAAGTATAATGCCCAAAGAGGGTCCAGTTGCACAATGTAAAGACTATCAGCATTCGGTGTCATTTCACATTTCTATGTTATTTGTTTTGATGAAAACGTCAGTGTACCACGTATGCAACACTGTAATAAAGCTTTGGGAAAAATGATCAGGTACGAACCATATGTGGTAACATAATATCAAGGACAATCAAAACAGCAAATCAAATTTGATCAGAATTTTGTATGTGTATTAAATATAGTCTGTGAAGAATTAAAACGAAAACTGCAATACGTATGGTATTCAATTAATTTAATGAAATGATATTGCAACAGTGGCGGAGAAATAACTCGAAACAAAGAAAGGGATAATTATCATTTGTAAGATAAATAAGCTGATCCAGCACATAAAGAATGTAGTCTGAATTGCAAATACAGCAAATACATGGCGTTGTTTATTTATAACTTAACCAGTTATGACAGTCATCGGCTCATTAAAACAATGTCATGGAACATTTTTAGCTTCAAAAACCTGGGAATCTACATGACAATTACGGAAAGAAAGATACATTGATACTGCCTAATCTTTTATAGGCATTCAAATATCTGTATGTAGAGTTACAATCTGGACCCTACTCATTGTTACAGTGCTCCTGAATTAGCACACGATGCAATGCAAGCTTAAAGGCAGCTAACGTAGAAGGTGAACGGTTGAGAGACTATGGCATGTTTGTAATGATTTCAAATAGAATACGTGTTGGAATTAGAACAATACCACATACACACGTTGAAGCAAACAAGTATTACTTCTGGACAAAGATGGTAGCATAATACATTATGCTGTGTACGCAAGTTCGTTCATTTTATTATCACATAAGAACAACCTTTATGACTCGAACAAGAGCCACCACATGCCAGTGAAAACGTTTCTATGGACAATTAATGAAAAAATTATAAGGGGAGAATAAAATCTCATAAAATCATAGGACTAATATTTGAATGGATGCATTTTGAAATATGTTGGAAATTTCATTACACTTCCACGATCAATCCACACATTCAGTTAGTTCCTGAGATATCATTTCCAAATAAAAACAATCTATATCTCAATAGATTTGCGTATTGGTTACTAGTGAATAAAAACTAGTTGCACCAGCATTATTATCTCTGAAACAAAGAGAAATATGGATTCATTACAGAAATCTGAAATTTCAAATATTGTTATGATTAAAACTGAAAAGACACAGAGAGCTGTCTTATTTGTACAAAAACCGTGGCTTAATTCAAATCTGGGACAAAAAGCAGAAATGATTTCAAACAAAAGACTTCTTGAAATCGACCAATTCTATGTATTCGTTAAAAAGATTGACAACAAATGAAATATATACAGATTATCTTTTTAAGAAAATCAGAAAGATCAAATCATTTGCAAAAAAATCCTCAACACTTTTAATGATGGCTGGGTGTTGTCAGTTTGAAAAACGTTAAATCAAGTTCACAAAACCAATTTACTGTTGGCTTGCAGTGTTAAATATATGTGACTTGATATTGTACTACAGGAAGTTGAAAACCAAAATACGGCATAACGACCGATAATGATTTAGTATCCATTCATGTTGAGACAGAAAATATGTTCAGTGACGTTCAGGATAAAAATGATTTTTATGACACCAGTGACTATCCTAAGGATAGTACATTTTGATTAACACACACGAATAAGAAAGTTTCCGGATATTCCGTCAACGAGTTGAATAGGATTTCGAAATAAAAAAGTATTATGGGATAAGGCCAAAATTCCTTCAAAACAGATAAAGACGAAAACAAGCGTGTAAACGGCTCAAACTGACAAAATATAAGTTTAAATTGAAAGGTAAAATTACTGTATACGTCATCGTAGGTGACAGTTACCAGAAAAATAATTTCTTCCAATTATACAATCATGCGATTTACATAACATAGAAATGAATAGTTTTACTTCTTCTATGTAAGACGACAAAAGCGTTTACTGGTTCTCAATATGAACACATTACCTTACAGAGTTTTGTGTTATTTATAATTTAGATAAATTTACTGAACTGTATTTTTCAAAAGCCCACAAATTATGTCTGATTTGAAGGTGTCTGCAATGTTTTCATGTTATTTAATCCTCTCAATTTAGAAATGTAGTTGGTGATATATTCTGAAAAAATTGTTACTCTGGGTGATTTTCCTTTTGAATTGCGTTTTAAACACTTAACATCTGTATGTTATTTGTTGTCACCACTTGAAGTCATTCCCTCTTTGACTGTAGTCATCCACATGTCAAGGTTGTAAAACCCGTAAGTATTTATGTGTTATTCTTGTGTTTTATGTTGAATAAGATAGTGCCTATTGAAAATATGTCAATATCCAACTTCAAAATCCATTCCATGCAATAAAAGAGATTTTTTTTTCTTAGAAGACAATGAGACTTTATCTAAGCTGCACTGTCTATTGTACTAAGCTGCACTGTCTATTGTACTAAGCTGCACTGTCTATTATACTAAGCTGCACTATCTATTGTATTAAGCTGCACTGTCTATTGTACTAGGCTACACTGTCTGTTGTATTAAGCTGCACTGTCTGTTGTACTAGGCTACACTGTCTGTTGTATTAAGCTGCACTCTCTACTGTATTAAGCTGCAATGTCAATAGCACTAGGCTGCTCTGTCTATTGTACTAGGCTACGCTGTCTATTGTATTAAGCTGCACTGTCTATTGCACTAAGATGCACTGTTTAGTACACGATATGTCTTCAGGCAAACCTCTGTCTTAGGTAAGTATAGTGCCAATGCGAAACATTTGTACAGTAGAAATTCAAACAGCCAAGAGGCTATAGCAGCTGATAATATTCTGTTCAATATTTTTTAAATCTTTTGTAATGAATTTATACTTTTTAACATAACTTTTTTTATAATCGTCTTGTCCTTAAATATCGCCCCTTTTTCTAATATTTCTGTCTTAATTCCTCTATGTTCACTTTGTTGAATCACCGCCGTTTAGACCCCATGTTTTTGCTTGTTTGTTTGGTTTTGCGTTTGGTTTGCGTTCTCTTTCTTGCAGGTTGTGTGTGTATGTTTTTTCATTCTTTTTGTATTTGTTGAATTCATTTTGATTATTACCATAACATCATCATGGTTGACTTTATTGTCACTCATTACATTATATATTCCCTCTATCCTATTAAACTTTCTGAATGAAGCAGTTGCTATTTCATTATGTTCCAACACCTTGATAAAGATCAACCTTTTCAAGAAAGTTTGTTTTAAAGCTTATAGGAATATTGCACTAAACCCACTAAAAGCCAAAACAAAGAACTTAAAGGCAGCTTTTCTGTATCACCTTATGCTGCTTACGCTACTTCCGAAACAACCTGTTGCTATGGAAACTTCCATCAGAGTCAAATAAAAGCCAAAAACAAAGAATTACACTGGCAGCTTTACTGCATCACCTAATGCTTCTTATCTTATTTCTATATAACAGGTTGTTATGCTAGCTTCCACCAAATTCAAACTAACACCTTTATAGTTTTTGAGCTTTTGACAGGTCATTTTCAGTCTCGTAAGTTTTTGGCAAACAAACATTAATATCATTGGCACTTTGCTCTATCCTAAAGGACCAAGACCGACTATGGCACATATATTATAACGGTGAAAGATTTTGTGTATTTTAGGTATTCTAATTGTATCAGTTGCCAAGCAACCGAACATATAGATCCCTCATTTTGGTCTGTTTTCATCAGTGCTAGCTTGAGACAGTCATGTATATTGCTCTGTGACTAATGTGATTCTTTCCCTCAGTTATAGACTGCTCCGGTGGCCTAGTGGTTAGAGCGTCCGCCTCGAATGCGGGAGTTGTGGGTTCGAACCCCGGCCGAGTTATACCAAAGGTTTTTAAAAATGGTACTAGCAGCTGTCTTTCTAGGCTCTCAGCATTAAGAGGTTAGTGTAAGGACTAGTCGGCTGGTGTCAGGATAATGTGACTGGGTGGGACATCATGCTACATGTCTGCGGCATGATAGTACCTACAAGCCCGTCATATATATATCCGCTTTCTGATTACCCTACTCCAACAGTATCAATCCAAGCATAACATGTGTTAACAAAACTAAAAACATTGCTTCATTTTGGTCCAAATACAGTCAGTAATTTGACATAATAAACAACCCGATGGATGATATGTACAAGCTAAACTTGTAAAACATCGCTGTCCTAAAATTATTGTATAATTTAGAAACTTCTTGTCATCTATATAATAATGCAGCTGTTAATCGTATTGGCACAGAATGGAGACTGTCCACACAAACCGACGGGTTTTTCGTTTTTAAATATATAACACAAAGAAATTCTACGCTTTTTAGTGACCACCAGAAGTAACAATGCAAAATGTTTCTACTTCAAGACTGAATAATTTCCATATATCTACTTAGAATATGTAGATATGGTGTTTTTATCTAACGCTGTTGAAAAAACTTAACTTCTGATGAAGCCATAGGCCTTTGCTCAGGAATGTATCATAGACATGATGCGCCCCGCATCCTCCTCCATTTCATAAGATGCGAATAATGGAGGCAGGAGCACCTGTGGTTCAGAGGTTAGGTGCTGGACTCGTGACCAAAAAGGGTGTGTGTTCAAATCCTACTATTGGATCAGTCTGGGTCGGCTACTGTGGTGTGTCCTTGATGAAAGGCATTTTATCCCAGTTTGGTACTAAATAACCTGCCTGTGTTGCTGTGCCGTAAAACATCAAACCAAACCAAGCACAACAAACAGAAAACTTCATATATGCATTAACTGAATAGTATTATTGAATATGACCTCACATTTCATTTTAATTATTTTATTTTTAGTTTTATTTATTTAGAAGAAATATATTAATTTCTCAAAATCTTCCAATCATGACTCCTAACAACTAAATCTACAGGTTATACTCCAGTCCAATCAGGATAAAGAAAATTCAAAGGATTGGGAAAATTGTACCATGGTACACGGGTTTCGTGAAACATTCGATAGAAAATCATGCCTTCCCATATTACGTAGTATACAAAAACATCTGCACTCATTTTTATTCAGTGTCATACCCATCGATAGACCAACATCTGTTGTATACAGATCAGCGATGTAATTTCAGCCCCCGCATGTCTCATCACGTCAAACTAATTATGTACCTGTTGAAGAAAAGACAAAGCACTTTCTAGTACAGGATTGTGCAGGTTTATTAGGTGAGTATCCGGGTTCGCTACAGAGTACATTTTATCAATATTTGTTTATGAATTATGATTCGAGCATGTTAATGTTCACAAGAATGGATAAATTCGTAAATCATTTCAGTCATATGCACAGATTTGAAAAGAGGATCGTATTTTGAATAAATCGTTGCACTAACAAGTTCGATCTACGTCACTGTTTTACGAGAGACTAAAATCTATCAACCAGTGGGCCAGTATAATCAATCATTCGACTAAAGCTGGCGTGACAAACATCGCACAGAGTCGTGCACGTGTTAGCCAGCTTGAAAAGGGGTACGCAACTCTACGGCTGGTACGTCTATTTCTTCATACCTTCTCGAGTGTTGACCAGATATGCATATTAAAAGAAGTAAAAATAACATGCTATCAGATTTATTTATGTATTTCCAAGTTTTTAATATATAAATTTATAGTTAGGAACATTAAACGATTAGGTAGGAACCCATCCTAACGAATAGTCATTGCATTTTGAAATAGTATTCTAGAAGTTAATGCAAATACGTAAACTATACAACTGTCAGCGCAGTTTAAACGGCTGGCAAGAGGCAACCATTAAAAAACGACATACCGACTGACCGAAAGATAGTGAAATGTCGGATACACAAATGACTCGATTGAATAATATTGATTTGTCTGAAGGAATTCAAGCATCCGTACAGATTTGAGAGAAATGACAAACGAATTCTTTTAATGAACAAACTGAATTGAAACATTTCTTAAAATCTTAGATAATAATTCACTTATCGACAATGCGATGTTCGATTGTTGATGATCTGCAAACACTGTTTTTGTGTAGTCTGTAGAGGCCAATTAAAGGTACATTATACCTCCATTTCTGCATATCAAGTTCATTAAATGTATTCCTCCCTTGGAGAGGCTCTAATCGAACTGAAAAAAGTATATACTCAGTTTCATGTCATACGTACCTGTCAATAAATGTAATACGTACCTGTCAATAAATCAGCCTTTTCTGTATACATATATAGTTGCTCAATATTTTCAGCTTTTTCTCTGAGTAACATCTTCTTTTGAAAAAAAAAATCAGGTGAACTCGTGTTTACTAGGTCAGCATTTTTGTTTCTCAGTAGCACAGGAATTTTATCAGTTATGTTTTTGTCATAGATGCTGATGAAAAGAAGGTGGGGGTATTTTTTACTTGTAAATCATGCTAGTTGCGCTACCACCTTCAGACTAAATATTATAATTTCATGAAACCATTTAAATCATAAACATATATTTGAAAAAGAGAGGAAATTTCTTGGAGACCCCACCTCCCCAACAAGAAAATGCGTTTTGGAACAGTGTTCATGAATCGACGAGTAACAAAACATTTATTCACTATTATATTCATCCCTAGCCTTGTCTTGTGAGTCTATCAACAATTGATGTTATGGTTTTAATAAAAAGGTATATCGCATACCTTGTCTGTATAGTATTTCACCTTTTAATGAACTAAGAAATTGATACCGTAGCGTGTCGTATAAACATTTTTACTTGCGCTTGTGATCGTCGATAGGACATGCACGGTACGTTTATTACATACATTAGATACACTGAAAATTATTTGATAGCAGTTAGCCTTTGCCTGCATTGTGTTGTAACTATTTTACTGTTAGAACGTTAAATGTGAAGCTATCAAATTTAAATTGATACCGAACCTGACCTAACACAGTGTTAAAGAACATTACAGACTAGAATGTTTGTAAAACACATATCCTTACGTTCTTCCACTTTGTTCCGCCCATGGCAAAAGTCTGTGTCTGTTGGATCATGTCCTTGGGGTAAGCACCGATGCAGGGGTCAATGTTAGTGTACATCTGTATTCTTCCTTTTATGCCGGTTGGTTTATATATAGTTAATTCTTTTCATGAGCTATAGCACAGTGAGAAAATTTTAAAGTTTTAATGTTGTATTAGTTTTCAGAATGCTCACTTTTGACCTCGTTGTTGTTCAGGAATGTGAAAAAAACGATCCTTGGATATGCATTAGTGTTGTATTGGAAATTTCCGCCACCCTCTGGTTACACACTCGGCAAAGCATCGTATCTGACGCAAAATTCTGCCCTCTGATGGAATTCTTCTATCTTACATGATGCATATGAATAATAGTGTTATTATCATGTTTACGTACTATAGGTGCACAGTATTAACGGTATACCGGTTTACCGATGTATTTTCTTCCGGTGTTACGTTCCATGATACATTTTCACTGTACCTGTACTTCCGTAGTTTCTGTTAGTAGGGAATGTACGAAAATTCACGAATAATCATGTTACGAATTCAATGATATTTAAGGTATGTTTTTTTTTTACAAAAAAATATTATTCCAAAAGTTATTAATATTTTACAAAACAGTTATATATATCATGTGTTCCTTTGTGTTACGACTTTTGGTCTTAAACTAAGTGACAGAATGAAGCTAAGCCAAAAAGTTTAGTAACATCAACAAATAAATGTATGCCTCTGAGTTACAAAATGAAAACCATTCAGTATTGTGAATTCCAAAATATTCTTAAATGTTCAATCACAAGTCTAAAACTATAGAATATTCCGAATGAAATCCTATATTAAATGCGCTGATGTACCAATAGCCTTGAATTCGTTGATGTACAAGCAGTCTTGATGTATCGCATTGATATAATCCAGAATGTCTTTGAATGAACGCACAATAATCCCCAGAATAGTGTCTTAGTCCAAGATGTAAATGATTACGTTGTAATTCATACGAATCATTTAAGTAAATGATTCCTCCAAAACTGAATCTGAACACAGTAGCAAATGATTCCGCAGAATGAACTTAAAAGAGGAATAAATAATTTTGTTTAACACATCCTTCTATACTAATTTAACTTGACCTAAGACACAATAAAATGCCCAAGATATGGTTCTCACGTTCATTTCCAGAACATTCCAAGAGTGTAAATAAGATTAGGCCATGAACGCAAAGTAAATATCTTTTTATGAAAAATGCCAACATTCAGGTAGCCCATAATTGCTCTACCCACAATCACGGACAAAGGTCAAGCACACAATATAAATTAACTATACATAACACATTCTAAGACCAATAATCATCATAATATTCTTAGAAGAAAAGTTGTTTTCTATCTGAATTTACATAACTTATTTAGTCCACTAATTATTTTCTCATTTGTTTTGTCAATGTGTTTTATGTTTACTGGCCCTCTCTGATAAATATCTCACCCGGATGTTGATATTGCACTCATAGTTTCCTTGTATAATGCGCCATTAGTGTAGCTTTTAAATTATATGCTTCAATGTCGACACTTCATATCTTTATCAAGAAGCTCTCTAATGTCAGCACGATTTCTTTTACAGGGTTTCAATGCAAGCTCAAGTATCCCACATTAGTTACGGATTTTAGATGACAGCTTATACAACTACTAGTATGTACTAACCATTTCATTGGGAGGGGCTTAAAGTTTATTTCTAGCCAAGATATTTATTTATCTTTATCTCAAGATCATTTTTTTTTTCTTCTGCTAATATGGATAAAACATGGTGTTATTGTGCTAAAATTCAGAACAAGATATATTTCCAGCTATCTGCGAGCGGGAAAATTAAAAACAATAAAATTCCCAGGCCCAGAGAATTAAATTTTTGGTCATTACGGTATTCCGTTTTATATATCGTAATATGTTCAAAAACACGGTGGTATACCGCGGTATAAGGTTTTCTTTGTACACAATTTAGTACTTTTGTATGATGGTGTTTTGTTTCCCATTTCAGAATAACGATGCGGAATAACACTATTTCATCCTGCGAACGCTGTGATTCATTAAATGACCTATAGTAACACACACAAAGTAGCAAAATCTCCCAGATTCTGTCCTCATTTGGTGCTTCCGTCATCAGTTGGTGCTCCTGTCCTCAGTTAGTGCTTCCGTCATAGTTGGTGCTTCTGTCCTCAGTTGGTGCTTCCGTCATAGTTGGTGCTTCTGTCCTCAGTTGGTGATTTTTTTCAAGATAATCAAGATAATCATTAATTACAACACATGTACATCCTTATACGAGCAGCGGTTGTAGTTAGTGTCGCGCAATGAGGACGTTTTGCACTGATCGACCTAGCTGTATATGTACCTATTCTATAGTCTTGTGTCGTGTTAAAAACAAAAAAGAGGACGTCGCTGCAACTGTTAGCTTTTAAAATTTATACTCTCATTATTATTCATGAAAGGAAAATCGATTCTTGAAGAATGTTGAAAACAATATCATTTGTTTTGTCTTTCTGGTTTAACCTTAAGAAAAAGAGAGTACTCTCTCTCTCTCTCTCTCTCTCTCTCTCTCTCTCTCTCTCTCTCTCTCTCTCTCACACACACACACACACACACACACACACACACACACATACATACATACATATATACATACATACATACATACATACATACAGACAGACAGACAGACAGACTGATATTCATACATACATGCATACTTGAATATTTATGCAAAAGCTGAAGGTACATCTTGGTCAGTGTAGGTATATTCAAAAGAGAATTTTTCTTCAAGCATTGAGATCGTCATGCAAAATATTTTTATGAGAGTAGTATGATCTGTAATGATAGATTCAAATTTACTTTTGCTTGAATGGCTACTGAGCGACCACCAGAACGAAAACACAGGCAGGCATAGGTAGGTTCAAACAAAGGTAGAATAATAGAGTGATGGATGAATGACAGAGGGTTAAAATATATCGGATTTTATTTTGAACCAGGATTTTTCTTTTTCTTATCAGCAACATACTTTACATTGATCAAATAATAGAATTTAATCAATTAGTTCTTTTTTCTAAGAATCAGAGCAAAAATTTACAGTTTTCGGGAGCTGGAATTTGTTTTGTACAAACACAAAATGTGAACCACGCACACGCACAACCACACCATCGAAAATAAATGGTTGGTCCCTAATACCTTCAAAGGTTGGCCTTGTAGAGGTGTTAGGTGGACAGTTACGTAGATATCTTTAGTAATGATGGGTTCATCCTTTGGCTGCGACTGTCAGAAGTACGGAAGTTAAAACGTACGAGAGAGAGAGAGAGAGAGAGAGAGAGAGAGAGAGAGAGAGAGAGAGAGAGAGAGAGAGAGAGAGAGAGAGAGAGAGAGAGAGAGAGAGAGAGAGTTTATGCGGTAGAAGTCAGTGGCCATGTTTATGTTATGGTCGACACATATTTCAAAGAAACAACGGACAACGAATTCTTTAAGTTTAGAGATGTCCTTTCCACTACACAATCGAAACAAATATTTATTCACTTATCTAGTCATTGCATTTTCAGTACACTTCAGAACAACTGACATCGCCTGTTGAGCATACAGGAAATTATCTCCCTTTGTAGAATTTCCATATATCAGTATATGAAAGCAATATGAAAACCTTGAACGAGGCTGCTTGTGACGTTCTTAACGGATCAACAGATCTGCTGAAGGCGCCTTTCCACCATATTCTTATCCGATTTTAACAAAGATAAACGAAAGTTTTACATAAGTTTTTAATAAAGCCAAATATTTTCCATATTTGTCGCAGAAATATGAATTTCATGTTTCAAATTGCATCGCCATATCAAGATCTCATCCTAAATTACAGAGAATACAGGTTTATGGGATTTTTCTTGGGGTATAAAGATGAAGAGATACCAGATTATATTAAGGTAGTTTCATTTAATTTTCCGTCTTACTGCTATATCATGCAGTCATCTTTCACAATTATACTCTATTTTCTCAACCAAAGATTTACCCGAGGGCTTACAGGTGTATTCCATGTACACAAAAAAGAAATGACGAAGATAACAATCTTGGCTTTAAGGATTGAATAAAAATCACAAAAATGCTTCAAATGAATAAATGACTTCTTTTATCCATTATCCTTGAAATGAATAATTTTTCGAAAAGAATAAGGTTGAGATTAATGGCTATGTTTGTGTTCATCAATGAAGCATGGTGTCTTAGGTTGCCTGTTGATACGTCAGAATACAATTTTGTTTTATCAGGGTACGAACGTCGACGAAGAGTACCATATATTCAATAATTTGAGGTCGGACTATTTCGATTTCAACTTTGATCTCTTAGTTTCGCTTCTTATTTATTCCAATCGCACTTGCATAAATCATTTAATTTTGTTATTTTCTGGAGAGACAAAGGTATATTTTCATAATCCTTTGAGAAGCTTAAGTAGATACTTCTTTTTGAGGCACTTACTGTATGTTTTCGCTCATAAGACGATTCCAACTGTAAACTACGCAGACTCAGATCGGCCGTGGCACAATACGTCGGTAGATCTGGGTCTGTGCATTTTGTTAAGAGTAATCAGTAGAACAAGCAACATAGACCCTGATCTGCATGCGCATTATGCTAGGGCAGATCAGGATCTTAGTTATTAAAGTCAGACTTATAAGCGAGTACAACGGTATTAGTAAACTGAAAAGAAAATCGGTGGAGAACTAGGTGTTGAACGCCTAATCTCTGTGTGCAAATTATAATAAAAATCCAGGTGTTGTATGTTGGGCTAACAAAATGCACACGGTAGTTTTAAATTCCCTAAAATTAAAAATTGTCCACGTGGAAATGATTTAGTGGTCGATGCCCAATAAATCTCTTGGAAGTACACATATCCGTATACTACAGAATGGTATCCGTGCAGCTAGCTGTTTTAGTATCCAAAATACGTGGTTATTGCATATTGCGTCCAGTGTTCAGTCAATTTTTAAAGTAACTAATCCAGACTGGGTCTGTATTTTCCATTTTCTTCTGTTATAAACATTGTTCCATGTGCAGCCGCATTAACGATGAGCATGCGTCATGACCGAGCTAGTAAAATGAATTCAATCAACCCAAATAATTAGATTGTTCAAATGCTCCTTTTATAGAAATTATTACACTGAAACTATTTAATTAAAATTTCTTCTTTTTTAATAAATTAATGATCGATAATAATTAAGTATTTAATGTAATGCAAAAAAAATGCGTAAAAATAAATCAGATTAAATTTCAGAATTTTTGTTTTATATGTGACGAGAGTAACTTGAATTCTATAATATAAAGTGGCATATATTAACAGTCTCGAAGTGTGAAATTCGATACAATGACAACAGTGAACACAAATTGTTATATCCTTCTTTTTCTCCTGGCACATTAAGTCACGCGTATATTTAGTCGCAGAGTTTGACCTTGTCCGATGTGAAATGGTCAAAGCATTAAACTTTCTAAATGTTTATTTCTACAGCCATTCGGAATAAATGAATCAGTTAATACATGTGCTAGGTGACTGGCCGCATCTCAAATGATTCTGATAGCTGGATAACTAGCAAGGTAGGGGACTGGCAACAAATCAAATTACTAGATAGCTGGATAAACTAGCGATGTACATGGCATGTGCTAATTGACTGACCACATATAAAATTATTCTGATCGCTGGAATGCTAACGAGGTAGAGGACTGGCCACATATGAAATGATTCGGATAGCTGGATAGCTGGATAGCTGGCGAGCAAAATGACACGTGAAAGCTGACTGGTCACCTATCAGACGAGTCTCATATTTGGATAATGGGCGAGGTATAGGGCATGTGCTCGGTGACTGGACACGAATCAGATAATTCTTAAGGTAGATAGTTTCCCTTCATTTGCAGAGAACTTGTCCTGAAATAATCTTACACAATCTTAAGGAAGCTGAAAAGACAAATTAACGGCTTGTTCATTTGAAGGGTATAGATAATTTAAGAGCGATGAAATTTCAGTCTTGGCTTTTTTCTTGCATTGCACACGTTTAGATAACAATGTCAATGGATTTAAGAATTATCGTCCTTAAAAATGAATGTCTGAATCTGACCATAAAGGATCATTGAAAAAGATGTTCAAGGCTGTACGAATATACATTGGAATAAAGACTAACACATATATTCATAGAGGTACAATACACACATGCTGATCGACGGGCAAGAAGCCAGACAACAATAAAGAAGACATATAATTTCTTATATTTTAAAACGTGTGCGCGTGCGTGCGTGTGTGTGTGTGTGTGTGTGTGTGTGTGTGTGTGTGTGTGTGTGTGTGTGTGTGTGTGTGTGTAATGAAATAAAGTGTGCCAGGTGGTACGTTCGAATTTTTCAACTACATAACAATTAGTTACCGCCAACTATTTTGCGCTAATTACAACTAGAAAGATAAACCACATATAGTTTTCTTAGCGGTAATTGCTGTAATTCTTGTATACAAACTTCTTAATACAAATGTGAAACTATACAAGTTGAATTTGATATGCACTGAGAGTGAAATCATATATATAGATAGATAGATAGATAGATAGATAGATAGATAGATAGATAGATAGATAGATAGATAGATAGATGATAGATAGATAGATAGACATTGACAGCTTACGCCTTGTAACATTATCAGGATTGATATCAGCCTCCATTCAGTAAAGATATAAGCTGACAAACACTTGATAAAGACAATTTGGTTGTTTGACATATTTTGAAATTATTTTACTAGGGCCACCGTCTCCTTGTGTTTTTTATTAGTGTACTTTTTTGGTTAGTGTAATCAGACGAGCGATCTCAAACCTAACTGAGCCACTTCCTTGCAATGTGCATGAAGAGTTAGGAAAGTGAGGTTACGATTCACTTAGGTCTTGGAACTAAAGGCTTTATTGATACTAAAATTTGCCCAACAGGTGAAAGTTTCCATGCACTATTCATCAATAACAGTGAAATCTTTAAAAATAATGATCTCTTATTCCTATCTCTTCTGCAGAACATTCATGATGTCAGAGGTCTCCCGAACATTGCATATATCATGTATCGATGAGCAACAGACTTGCTAGACTTCCTTTCTGGTAGTCCTTTGTTCTCAGTTAAAACATCAGTATGAAATGAGTTTCAGTCTGTTGAATCTTATTTCGCTTAATGTGGGCGCCATCGAGTTCTCGCTCCAGATCAGAATGTCTTTCATCGTCATATTTATTTTTTTTAAAAATCAATCATTCATCATTACAGTTGATTTTATTTAGCTATTTACATGTGAAATGTTTATTTGCGCCAGGCGTTCCCATCACAGAAAGTATGATATGGCATAAACGATCAAAAGAAAGTTGTAGATATAAGTACGCTGATAACATAGATTGAAACAGTGTGGCATTATTCACCAGGATGTGGCAACTAAACTCCTGTTGATAAAAGTTTATCTCAAGAAAAGAATAATCAATATATGCACACAGAACATTTTAAAGAAAACCCAACTTTTAATCAGTTCATCGATTCATTTCTTAATCAACTTTGCTAGCTTTCAGTCAGTACTCATTCACTTGGGATGTACCTCATTGATTCGGTATTTATATATATTCTTGTTGACATTGAAGTATTAGCATTTCCATTGGAACCATTTGCTGTAAATATGGTCAAGGTAAATTACCCGGAAATTGATGTTACTTATTGTCGACCGCTAAAACTTCACCTGATATCAGATTCAAGAAAGACCTAATGCTTATAAAATTTATACTGACGTAGAACTTTTAAAAGTATTGGCATGATAATTTATTTGACACAGTTTTACTTCAATACTGATACCAGACGTTTGTAAAATAAAATGTAAAGAAAGTCGTCATATCTGCAATTTAGGTTGGAATATACAGCAAATATAAATAAATTCAACTGATTCCAGTAGTCTATCATAAGCCCTATGTACACCTAAATTGGCGAACAGTTTCTTGCATTTACATTAATTAGCATAATATTGGTACATATTTCCGGTGTAGATAAGAAAGATAGATCAGTTCCACCTTACTCTTCAAGTGTTCTTCTATTATGGTTCAAGGCAGAGACGGAAAATCCTCTCCCTATCCCGATACAAGGGATCATCGTAGCCATTATCTAATTAGAATTTTTGTATTACGGGAAAGTAATTTTTAGGATGTTTCTCAAGTACATCGTGTGTAAAACTATATTGTTCTGCCAGGATAGGTTATTACAATTGTGTCAAATATTATTTTCTATTTTCTTAACGTTTTTAAGATGTATGCAATAATGAGACACTGCCTCGATAAATCACAAAATGTGGTAAATAAAAAACAACGAATAGAGCTATATATTTTTAAAAAAATAAATTGAATTAACTTAGAGCGGTTTTAAAGTGCTGATTTTTGAAGAATTTTAAATTAGATCAGCAAATAAAATGTTTTCCATCCATTGTTAAGTAGTTACAGTTGCTTTGTCGTAAACTCATTAGCTTTCCCATCTTCTTCATTACGCTAGGTAACATATTAAAGGATCTGGGGAAAAGAAACACTGCTAATTCTACAGACTGAAGCAATACCACGTTAATCATTGACAAAATATCGCCTATTAAAATAACGAAACAACACCTGTAATCCTCCTGTAGATGGCTGAATCGTACATGGAAATTAAGTTAAGATAATGTTACTAGACAGAGAGAACAACCACTGTATAATATAAGCACAGACAGACAAACACTGGCTCAGTAAAGAACTGTTCTGTTTCTAACCATTGATTAGTTGTTTACAAGATGATGTGGGTAGGTTATATGTACCACGAGCACAATAAAATACTGCAAGCGCTGCATCACATTGCAAAGTAACTGGTTTGAAATTCTTGCATAAAATAAAACAAACAGGACAAATAATGAATCCATCGCAATTTAATACACTTGCAAAGTACGACAACACAAAATGAAGCCTCTAAGATTACTTGTTCCAGACCTTATGAGTTACTTAGACCACGCAGCTCTCTCTGAAACGTCCTAAATTTTAACCCTGTACCGGAATGGCACACCGTTCAACATCCCGCTTAGTTGTTGAATCAGATGAATATCTAGCTGTGTCACACCATATCCCTGTTACATGAAATACGTTCTGAAGTTGAAGGAAAAAAATAAATAAATAAAAACAGAGCGAGAAGACGTGACAGTCTTTATAGAGTTCACTGATAAGGATTTTCAGTACATGATTCTAATGCGAAAAATATCTGAATAATGCGAAGTAACGTTTTCCCTCGCAAAATACCTCGAATTCTTAATACCCGACTATATAGTAACATTATGAGACTTTATCACTCATTCCCTCACAGTTCAGTAGATAACCTCACTCGGCCGTTTCCGTTCCGAATTATTAAGCGGATGCTCCAACATCGTCTGAGTTTTGCTATGAAGATTTTAGCGCTATACAGGGCCGACAAGTGGGGAGGGGGGCAACCGGGGATATATCCCAGGGGCGAGGGCCAGAAATGAGGCCCGGGCCGAAGAATACTTTTTAATTTTATAAAAGAAACATTTTGTTTGAACAAAAACTAGGAGAGGCCCGGGTGTTTCTTACCCCAGGGCCCGTGATCGCTCTCTACGGCCCTGGGGCCATATGAGCAATCGCTCTTAAGGATCAAGTAAATTTCTCTTTCTGTGAAATCTCCGGAGTTCCAGCAATCTCAGTGTTGTTTCTAAACGGCCAAGGCTTGCGGGAACATCAGACGATAGTTCCTAACAGTCAAGAAGCAGGGATTCACGTGAACATCTGAGGTCTCCATAGTGTTATATCCTTATCCTTCGATGATTCACCTGATGCTTTGTCACTGCAACACTGTCTCCACTGTACTTGGCGCAGCTGATGTCTCCCTAAATCTGCACAGCTGGGAGTGGAATAATCGCAGCTACCACATCGTGTGCAACCATACAAGATTTCCATGGCATTGCGACTGTGCTTTTCCATCATAATACTTCGGCTAATGATCGATGCCTGTTGCATTTACGTTTTCGCTGTTCTATGTACATTATCCATGGTTTATCACATCGTACCAATTTACAGAACTAGATCCATTTGTTATGGATATCTATATTGTGTGTGTTGTCTTCATAATTGTCGACAGCAGTAGTCATTTGCAAGCAGCACTGTTCATAGCTAACATTTTTCCATGATAGTAGATCAATATATTAAGATGATATTAGTAGACATGTTTACTTGTATTTGAGTTCAGGTCATTGGTTTATGCCTTTGGAAAATCATGATCTACGTAATCTTTGTCAGGTAGTTTGCTAAAATTTAATTAAACAGACGTCACCTAGTTTACGAAATTTGATGGAAAATTCTAATGTAAATGACCTATCGCCAGGATATTTTGTTGTGTTATTAGTCAGGAGACACTCTGTATATCACCTTGAAGTAACCCAGATTCATTAATCATTCCTATTTTAACATCTGTCTAGTGGAATCATTCTTTTAGTTGTGATCAGTTCTATTTTGGGAGGATTTATTTATTTAAATTATTCATTAGAATTACAAAGTGAATATTGACATTTGGACTAAATCCCTATCTTGAGATTTTTGTGAATTTGTTCAAGGAGATTCTCGATTATATCATCTTCATACATCAAGACTGTTGGCACATCAGTTCCATCAAGGCTATTGGCACATTTAGAACATTAGTACATTAAATACCGGAATTCATTTGGAACACTCTATTCTTTTTAACTTTTAGGACTACCGTAAGCTCCTTTTAAAGTTTCACTTGTATTCTTGGGAAATAGTTTATTTGCTGAATGTTAACGAAACTTCTTAGTTTTGCTTTTTTGTGACTTACTTTAAGACCATGGAATAGTAACACATTAAACTTATGCATTTCTGCACTTCCCATCTTTACGTCGACATCAAGTTTAACAGGGTGGCCAAACAACATCTTTGTGGGCGAGAAACCTGTGCTCTCGTGCACCGCACTATGCGCGATCATGAGAAAAAGCAAGTAAGTATCCCAGTTCTTCTGATCATTAATTTTCGAAAACGGATAGCATGCTCTACATGATCTCATTTACACCTCTCTACCTACTCGTCTGATTACGGGTGCAGGGCCGTAGTGCGGATCTTTTCTGTACCAAACAAGATGCATTGATAAAAAACGCAAATTCAAAATTCTTTTCTTGGTCTGAATATAGCTATACACCAATAGTAACGCGGAATATGAAGTCCTTTTCCAGTTTCTCAAATAAATTGGTTGCGTCCTGGTCTTTAATGGCATATCCTTCAGTCACTTTAGTAAAGTAATCGGTCACCGTCAGAATGTACTGATGTTTGCAACGCTAAGTTGGCAAGGAACAAGAACATCGACTGCTATACATTCTACGGGTGGACACGAGTCACATTTTCAACACCCTCTTCTACATCCCTGCAGAAACCTGCTAATCTAACACACAGTGTGACATCTTACTTTCCCCAAGTGTGCGGTGCACAGTCTCTTGAAGCTTACGTGAAACCATATATTTTAACTGTATTGTTATCACTCGCGGTCAGGTAATTGTATTCCCATCTTCAGATTCCCAAAGCATGCATAACACACCGTTAGTAAGCGAAAGCCTATTTGATTGTACCCAGCAGCCTTTAAAGTCACCGCGCACTTTATCACGTTGCTCATTTGCTAGCATTTTATAATCTACCTGATGTTTGGCTCCAATGCCTGCTCCCTGGATATGCTGATCTGGCGATACAATGAAACTCCTGAATCTTCTTGTGATGAACCTCTGGTCATAGCATAACAATTAGGAACAACCGCGTATTCCTTGGGAACGTTGCAAAAGCGTATGCTGTAGAACCTGTTTTCTTCTGGCTGCTGTGTATTCTACATACGAATCCTTACACACATTACGTCGATTAAATATGATCGTTTTTCAGAAAGTCATACTATTTAATTACGCTAATATTCGATATCGGCAATCCAGATCTCAGTCTTTATTGTCATAAAAATTATTTCCAAAGTCAATAATGATTTTCCTTCCACCAAAATGACTTTACCATCCGCGGGAACCATTGTTACGTTCATGACTTTTAAATCTGGCCGTAGTAGTATGAAATCTCTGATGAAATAATCATCATGTTTGACACCGTATCAAAAATACATTTAACAACTACCTCATCCATCACATTATTAGAAGTATACACACTTCCGGAATAAAGGTGGATTTGCCATTTACTATATTTCTTAACTACGGACAGTCCTTCTTCATTTTGTCTTCTGTGCCGCAGATGCAACACCAACGTCTTCCTTGTCTTCATCCAAGAGTTGGCACCCATTTCATGTTGAACGTTTCTGTACAAATAGTAACCTGCTTCTTCAATCTCCGTTCAGTCAAAACAATAAGATTAACGATAGCGGTATTCAGTTTCATTGCAATAGTATCAATCCAACTCTCTAACTGACAAATATGCGAATAGCTGGCATCTCTTTCGCATCTGGAGTTCCGTCTCATTCAATAGCTCTGTATCAAAAGAACGTATATGTCTCTCTTCTATCTGAAATGTCTCCATCTCGACCGGAATTGGAACTTACGTACTCGAATGTCTTCGAAGAAAACTGGAACAGATTTCACTTTATGTAAGTATTCACCAGTGCGTCCTTAATATAATCACAGTAACTCAGTTGGTGTATCGTCCCTAGTAAGTCTCTGTATCACTTGCAGAATATAAACATTCTTTCTTCCAGTTCTATGCCTAAGATGAACTCTCGATATTTCTGTTTTGGTCTTCGGAACTAATGCAACGTGTCAGTGCAGTCATTGCAACTATATTGTCCATCAATTTATATCTGTCCATGTCGTCCAGTACAGACCGTGCTGGCAAACGTACACTTGTTACCAGGTACAATGCCTTGACCTATCATCCCAACTGTTCTAATCCAGCACAATTTATAATTTGAACAAAATAATGTTATGTAGCATGGCGTGCTCGTGGCTTCTGTTGATCATATGCATCGTTCCGTCACGCTCTTGCGTTCATTGGTTGCCTGGTTAGGTCACTACTCACTAAGTTGCATTCCAACAACGTTATTATTTGCGCCTAGCTTCTGCATGGCTTGCCAAATGTTATTCTAGTCATAATACTTTTTCTCGTCCTGCATGCTTAACAGTGCATCCAATGATTCGCCCCTGCCATTCCTTGTGCAGAACCAACATATTGCTCCTGCACTTTATTCCAGTGACTGACGTTTCCTTGTGAAGCCACCAACGATTTAATCATGACCTTCGTTCGCGTGACTGTCGTTTCTTTGTGAAGCTCGAGTATTAGTCTAACGAAATGGGTAGGCCTTAATTTCAGAGACGGATTTCTGTGAACGAGTTTTCTTCTCAATCTATCTATCTATCCGTCCGACCGTCTATCTATCTAGCTAGCTAACTGACCTATTTGTCAGCGTACATATCCTAAAGATATTTTCCACCTTTTTCTACAAGTAAAACAATCCCAGCTTGCTTGTGGTACTCTCGAGTTTAGGATAAACATGCAAGTAGCCAGAATGGCAGGAAAATTTAGATTCCTGTTGGTGATGTCATACCCGTTTCTTTTTTCATTCGATGAGCCTCCATTGTTATCGTACTTCTAAAGTACTGCTTTATTATATGTAGAAATGTTACATATCATCTCGATATATTGGCATACCTTGTTCAACATTAAACATAAACTCCAATATGAGATAGGATCGCATAAAATTATGAAATTAAATCGTTAGAAACCACATTCTGCGTCAAACAACATAGGGTTTAGAACTTGTTATTGTACAGAGAATATATGTGAATAGACTTTAATATTTATGATATGTAATTTTGCTTCCTCTCAACTGTCAAGGTTATTTTTTCGCCAGTTTCACGTATGAGCAGTTGAATAATTTAATTCCTTTTGTCCAAGGCGTCGGCTCTTTATGCAAATATAATTATGATTTTCACAGTGCATATTACAATCAAATATTTGTTGTTAAAACATGAATACAGATGAATATAAATAATAATTAATAAAAGACTCATATTCAAGCTGCAATGTATGAGAACTATGCAAAGATCATTTGCTTAAAAATTAAAATGCAAAAAATCATTATCGTTCTTTCTCCTAATGCGCCTTCGCTTGTGTTGATTCTTACAGAGAGCGACAAGGTATTATTCTTGACGCCACTCAAACAGAGAAGAAATTTGCTTAGATAAAGCGAATAAAGGATATATTTAACTGAGTGGGTGAAAAGTGATTTCACGAGTGGAAAAGTCACGAGTAAAAAACTCGAGTTTTTCACCACGAGATGAATTATAGGCGTTATTTACTTGTTACCGTTTAGGCCCTGCTGTGTTTTTTATGTTCGCAAGGAAAATATCAGTAGTAACTCAAATCTGTCTCCAAAATGAAAAGCAAAATAGCATATAAACAAAACAAGTACATAAAAATTAACGTCTATAATCTCATAATTTGGCAAAATAGTAAAGGTGCATTGCAATGATGGATTGCGACACTTGAGTTCTCAACAATTTCTTTCTACAATATAATGTCAGCCGTGCATTCATTACGCTTTCTGATAATGAAAATAATTTACCTTAAACTCGTAGGTTTTGCTTGGTAAGTAATATTTCTCCTTTTGCAACATATCTCGCTTATTTATCACCCAATATTTGCATATTATTAGTGTGTATATTTACATTTCATCATATCTCATTTTTCGTGCTGTTGAACAATAGAAAACTCCAAAATAGTTTCCTAATGATAAATACTTTGAAATAGAAAATATGGCATAGTGGATGATTACACGATTGAGTTGTTCATAATTTGAGGTGGCAACTAATTTAAATAGGTCAACACCCACTCCACCCTACCACCTTGGAGGGAGGATGGAGGCGCTGCAAATTATGTAGTGATAATTGTTTGTTTTTTTTTTAAGAGGAGAGATATGTTAGACATACAAATTTGCCTAGTTTGTATTCAAAAAAAATCAAATTATGCATTTCGACAAGTAAATTTTAAAAGAAAATAGAATAACCGTGAGAAACACTATATATGAGAGAGAGAGAGAGAGAGAGAGAGAAAAGTTTTAGTTTTTGTATGAGAGAGAGAGAGAAAGAGAGAGAGAGAGAGAGAGAGAGAGAGAGAGAGAGAGAGAGAGAGAGAGAGAGAGAGAACGGTAGAAAAGTTTTAGTTTTTGTCGCAACGGTAAAAAAATCTTTTACACATTAGACTTATAGCAACTGTACTTCTGTCATTACATGCACTACTACTACTACTACTACTACTACTATAGCCACCGTAACCACCATTAACATTCATAATAGTATCGGTTGCTGGATTTAATATCAGTAATAAATAAATAAATAAATTTCTTTTTCTTGATGCTGTTATCATCATCGAATGATATCTCGTGTCTGTACTAATACAGTTGCCACCGTTGGCTTCGGCACCACAACACGTCTATAATTTTTATTTTCTTATTTCATAATTTGTTTTATTTTCATCATCGTTACTGTCTTCTTTTTTTTTTTTTTCTTCAAATGGATGTCCAATAATTCTTCGTCTACATTTGTTTTATACGGCGCTTCAATGACTGCTTATAGTTATGCAGATTGAAAATACATACTAGGATATGACACGCATCTTTCAAATAAGTGAATACTACCAAAGTCAATGTCAGCGGTCGTGCATTGAAGATGGATGTCCTGGCGTCCTTATTTATAATGTACTGGTGACAATTGTTACAACTTTATGGTCTTAAACAGAGCAACAGTAAGAAGCAAAACCACCAACTGAAAATTTGAAAGACACTTACAGTATAGCTACGTCAATGGATTTGAACTTATGTAACAAGGTCAAGTAAAACCCAGTGTAAGGGTGCAAATTTCTGTCGATCTATGAAGAACACATTAAGTTGTACAGGTGAACGATTAATTAGATTTATGGGGACTGACGCGTGTTTAAATAGCCGTAACGCACTGATTGGTAATGTCACTGTCTTGCGAACGGTGGTTCTTAATTGAAACTTCGTTTATTTAACTGGAAAGGGATAGGGGTTAACCTCCGATCTGTATCGAAACTGTCAATTCTGAAACTTTCCAGCGATAGGTATTTGGTAATTCAGTTTGGCAGACGGACTACAATTTTTGGCGCCTAATTCGGGCAGGAGATATATTTAATTCGGATTGGTTACGCTGAATAAGGGGGCGTGATTCCACATGAAAAACTCTTGGTTTAAATGTGCCTTTCGCAACACTTTTAATCAGTCGACACCATTTTCTGCAAGAGAAAAAACAAAGGGAGGACTCCGGGTCGAATTTAGGAGAAATTCAATCGTAATTGGGATCCATGGAATTGGACGTCTGGAAAAATCTAGGAACACAATTCTAGAGGTAAAGCTTGAAGACGCAAGGTATTTTGCGTCAATCTCACGTAATTTCTTGATGTCCATATGATGATTTGTTTGATTTATTTGCTTATATTTGCATGATTTGTTTGCTTAGGCTGATAGATCAATTCTCTTGATATGAATACAACTGTGCGAGTTCATCTATAAGAGTCCGTACACTGACATTCTTTATATAAGTTTGATGAATCGTTTGAACGTGTAGTCTCGTTTGTTATAGGTAAATATGTATCTAGAATTTCATACCTTACTTTAGTGATATGAGCTCGAGAATCCGTGTAAATTCTGCGATTTAGATAATGTCACATATGATAAAGACTTGAGTGCATATTGACGGAAATTAATGTTGTTAAGCCATGTGGAATTAATGTTGGTAAATGTAGTGAGGTTTTATATGTGCTAGAGGCTTGAATGTGTGTATTTACTATAAACACCATGGTTGTGACATGTAAGGAATTACATTTATTCACTTGTGTAATTAAGTCGAGGCCAGAACTGATGTCTCGGGGTGAGGTAATGTAAGCCAGTAATTGAAATAGCCATTAAGAAGTACATTAATCTTAGGGAACTAGGTTTGTTTATGGTCGGCAGTGTTTAGTTAGACCAGATGGCCGTGGTATCTGTTTGAATTCCGATAAAACTTATCTGACATTAACGAGAGGAGAAAGTAATGATCTCTTCCCAGTAGGGTACCTAACGGAATACTCAGGCTGTCACTTTGTTTACTTTTGCAAGGTGAGATAGCTTCACGTGACGTGCCACTGAAATGTCTACGTGACGTCCTACGTGAAATATCTACGTGACGTACCACGTACTTACAAAACCAAAGTGACCACACAAGGTTGGAGGCCGAAAGAGGCGGGACACCTGAGAATTTGGAAAAGGGAAAAGTGGAAAGGACTCAGACTTACAGGCACAAGGAAGTCAAAAGAACGGTCGCAGCGAATTTGGATTGAATCAGCCATCATCAGGTTATGAATCTGTACAAGGCAGTGTTTTCGATCATTCACTCGGTTTGATGATGAATTAATTCTATTGCTTAACAGATCGGCTTTTTGTATAAGCATATTTGTATTTGAAATTCGTTGAAACTTAAATCAAAAAGTGTATCTTTCTAATGTAATGCATTATCACAATTGTTTATGAATTTCATTGGTTATGAATTTTGATTAAATTTTATTGTTTTTTATGTGTACGGGGGCTCGTGTCATTCTGTTCTACATATATCTGCTCAGATATTTATCTATTCCATCTATAAGCTTCACGCTTTATATTTATATTTACTCGTTCCTGGCAAATTACACCGTCGGCGATCACCCTCTAGATAACGATAACCAAAACCATACAACCCACCCTAACAAGATGGGGGAGTTCGCAACACCCAGCAAACAATTCAATTTTCAAAACTATAAATTCATATCAATAAAATATAAAATCAAACAAAGTGAAAGAACTACAATAACTTATAGTGTATGAATTCCTAGAATGTATTCCTTACAATGAACTATAAATTTCTCGGTAACCGAGAAACTATTCTAAGATATTCCGAACAAAGCTTTATAGCTTTATAGTGCTTATGTGTTACCATGATAACGCCGAATTCAACACAATTATTGATCCAAATGTTTTTACTTCAATGTAATCTCGTGAACGAAAAATAGCACTATAGTCCCTGAAATTTTCACATAATCCAAATGTATTAATTAAACATTCAAGTCCTTGAATATAGTCACTTAATCCTCAATGTACTGATTGTTTAAATCAATGATTATTCACTCTGCTATGCAACAACATGTAAATCACAAATACCTGATTCTAACCAACGCTGTGTATAACCGAAAGAATCAACAGTGCGCTTGTATCTTTATTAATATAGTGTCATATTGCATTTCAAATAAAAACTGATTCACTAGAATTTCTTGAATCATAGCTCAAAATATAACTTCCTAGACTCAAATGACTCAACTAAAACTTATATTGCAAATTCAAAAGATGATACACAAATCCGTAACAGTATTGTAAATTAAATCCCAAATAATCATAACTATTCCATGGCAAGTCCAAAGTATAGAACGTTACGAACGAATTAAAATAATCCCAAATATACTGATGTACCAATAGACTTCAATCTGCTGATGTACCAAAAGTCTGGATGTATCACAATGATATAATCCAGAACTTCTTTGAATTGGTCCTCAATAATCCCAAAGCAGTGTTTAAGTCCAAAATGTCAATGAACACATTGTAATTCCAATGAATATTTTAAATGAATTCCCTCTCAAATTAAATCTGAACACAATTAAAATTGTGATTCCATAAACTGAAATTTAAATAGGAATGGATAATTTTGTTTACCACAACCTTATATAAATCCTAAAGCACAATAAAGTACCCAAGATGTGGGTCACAAGTATGCTTCCAGAACATTCTAAGTTTGTAAATAAGACAAGACCTAAAAATCAAATGTCAGTAAATAACTTATTTATAAATAATTTATAAAAAATGACAAAAGCATGAGAATATTCTCAGGTAGGCCAGTCTCCTACCTTAATTATGGACAAAGGTCAATCACATATTACAGATTAAATATACGTAACAGTATGCAATCACATAAAAATCTTCCAGGGGATTCCTTAAGACTCCGGCGATTGTGCGTTCTTGCGGACCGTCACTACCTTAATATAGATTATAGAACCTTGCTTATTATGCCACTGAATAATGTCCAAAATGATTGTTCTCGTATTCTCCCCAAAACTGGTTCACGGACAAGTGCGTACTTCTTGAATAGCAGTCGAATTGTTTCTCCTCTTGGTTGTGTCAATGCTGGTGGAGCATAATTAACAGGAAATGCAAACAGGGAGGATTTGTCGGTGAACTCCGCTTCATCGTTGTAGAAGCAGTCGCTCGTGCGATCTCAAGGATTCGTGATTGCCACGCGTGATTGGTGTAGAAAAGTCACATCAAAATCTAGTTTATGATGAAACTGTAACCATCGAGGTGACGATGGGTTGTATTTACAACAACATGCTGCATCGCAACATACGTTTCATCTAAATCAAGAAATGTTTTAATTGAAAACGCTTCAGAACTCATCATTGGTATCGTAATATTCGTTAATGATTTATTCATTAAGTTCTTGTAATTAACAAGCGAAACGTTCCCGGCTCAATAATATCGTTGTTAAGCAACCGCGTTTAAATCTGCACCGCCATATTTATGACTTTTGATGCGTAGTTGCCGGCTTGAGCTGACCACTATAATGTTTCCAACCATTCCACGAATTCATCTATCTGTTGTTGGTCAACAGACTCACATTTAGTCCATATTTGACGGTTCCTCTTCCGATCGGGATTAATATTCCTCTTCCTCAGAAGACAGTCGTCTTGTCGAGGTTGCCCCGTAAAACGATCCCCATAGATTTTTGCAAAGAATTTTTTGCGTGCACGCATAAAATTATCCCACGATGGTTAAGGCTTTTCTTCACTTATATTTCTATGAAGCTCAACAATTTTATGAAAATCATTCCATATAGGATTATTACCGTATAGTCTATTTTAATCCAGTGCACTCTTTAAATAACCAACTGTTCCATTCGCTATCGATGAACCAAGCAGGTATCCGCGGGTATTACAGACTCGTCATTTAATATTTTAATTCCTTTGGATAAGGTACGTTAACGGCAAAGTTATGGGGATAGTCAAAGATCTACTGCCGTGCTAATCGATTAAATTTCTGAATTGGTCTTTTAATAATTGATTCGTACTCGTGTGGATGTTGCTAAGAGAGATTAGCAAGTGCCTCTCCAACATCCTCCTGATTGTCCTCTAACTTTTTACGAATTTGTGCTGATTGTGCTAACGTAAGACTGAGCGGACCAAATTACCAGCTTGTATTTATGTTCCAATCATAGCTGCGGTGGTTTCCGCGACGCCGCTTGTTTCCACTGTTTCCGCTGTCCTGGCTACAATCTCATTTGTAGGTTTGATCAGTGATGCAACCGTTTGTTCAAAACCCCTCTATGGGGTTTTCCGGTGTAGTCTGTCTCGACATGTAGCATATATTTAACACATTTGTATGCACTCATGTACTTGCGTAGAAGTTTTAGCTGATCATGCGCGGCTTTGCTATAGCATCACTTGCGTATTTCGTCATTGTCTATGTTTATCATTGTTATTAAATGGCTTTGTCAGACGCTTGCGTTCCGACCCTCGATGTACGTTGACTCTGCGCATCCACTCAAGTCGATAGTGAGGAAACTAAACATGTCCTGGCTGACCTCCGAAAACAAATTTCGCAACACATCCCACGAGAGGTATGAAGGTGCACAATGTCGTATTGATTTCCGGGACAACCAACACGTTACCATTTAGATCCTGAGCCTAAAGCAGAACATTTCTGCGAAAGGAATTGCATCTCGAGGATGTGTAACTACAATCAAGGTCTATTCTGAAATTTTAAGTTGATTTATAATCTGGTGGTTTGCATAAGTAGTGATTCTGTCAAGCGGTGACAAGCTTACTTTAGTACAAAGATACACGCCCATTCATGTTTCTTTTAGTGATCAGATTTGCTGTGTGCAAATTCGCACCGCTCGGGTAGACATTCTACATACAAATCGTACCGGATATCGTTTTGCACAATCCCTCGTTGAAATCCTTTTGCCTTGTTTGTGTTCTTACCGATTTGCGGTACGATCACAACCGAGTGCTTTTTGAGCGCAGTCCCACGTACTCCTCGATAGCCTTATCCGAGCACACATCCTTGAATTTTCCGACGATCTCCTTATTGGTATTAATAAACAGTGGATGATCATTCGGATACTCGCTTGTGTCAAATTCATATAACAAACATGATTCGGCCATGTCTGCATCTGTAATCGAAGACCTTCCTTGAGTTTAACGCGATGTCTGCAATAAGCTTATGAAGTTTATTTTGCCCACTGTCCCGAACAAATTCATTTCGGATAGGTTTCCCATAGTCTTGCCAAACACGACATTGATCATTGATCAAATGTTTTTCAAGCTCGTTACTCAGGTCAGTATTCATTTGTATGTTGGGTGTCATACATGCGCTTGGCGAAAATTTACCACTCGGTGACTTTGCATATACACATACCCAACTGCAGATATAACTGCGTACTTGCTGTTCTTACTTCTCAGGTTCGGAACAAGTTTGACGCATTCTGTTAACTATGTTCACAGTTGCATATTAATACATGGACAATCAGTCGCGGGGTACCGACAGTGTTTCCGGTGCTAGCGGATAAACATTCTGAGCTTTGTGAAGCTTATCCGGGTACTCCAGGTCAACCTCATAAATGTACCAGATATCACTATTTTTAAAATATTCTCGCATGCATTGTCCACGTCTATGTGCGCGAGATCAGTTCATTCAAACCTACCAACTTGTATGGACTGCATTATTGCCCAGCATGCAGGTTATTGGCATCTAGGTGCATGATGTGACTTTTTCAAATGGATGAATCGTATAGGGGATTGTTAGTTGAGCGTAGCGGTCGCACCCCATTGAAATCCCACCATATTGCTCTTGCGATAAATAAGTGCTGATCTTTCTTCGACAACTCCAACTCTATCTTTGCTTTTGAGAGCAGTGCATCCCATGCCATTCGCGGTGACGAATAACAATGCGCAGGTTCAGCCAGTACACACCCTTGGCTGTGTCTTAGAACATCTCGATGAAATCTACGAGCAGAAGTATATCTGTTCTCAAATACAGATCATCCTATTTCCCAAGGTTTTTAAACTCAAACTCGGACCAGACGGTTTTTTCATGTACATGTGACAGAAATTCCTTTGATTGACAGGAACGAGTAAATTGGCGGAAACTATGCATCATCAAACGTTTCCCATCAGTTAATGTACTTATAAGGGTACACTCCTTTTCTAGTCCTCAACGTCAGCTTGTCAGGGTTAGCAGTACCATATCGACTGTTGATTTTGAATCGACCATTGGATCCAGCTGCAAGGTTACTGACTAGCTTGTCGAGACTGGACATTACAAACGGTAACGAATTGATCTTGAGAGGATACGGTTGAAAAGTCATGCATTCTATATTATTTGGTATCACACTTATCGCTGCATTTGATGCAGCTGCGACCCATAGTGTAATCAAGTGGCCGTCATATTGATTGTATGGTCTAATCCGTAATTGCAGATTACACACACTGCTCTGCGAGTCCCCTTTGAATGATCCAGTGATATTACAGTTGTCACGCACTTTTTATTGGTGGATTTAAAAGAACATTCACAGATTCAGGAATGAGTCACTGGCTATAATTGTGCGTTGCACCGCCTTAAATTTCAGAATGGTTTTGCCGGGTTCTAGTATAACTGTACGCTGCGGATTTTCAGATTCAACCCCAGTAAAAGACATGATAATAAAGCAGTTGTCGTGTCTACCTGCATACAAGCAACCTCTGCATGAAAATTTCCTCACCTTGTACTTGCAGTGCCGGTATACATTTCGTGGAATATCCTTTATCAACACGTAATGATATCCCTGATCGGGACCGTACAACAATAATAAATCAATATTTTACCGTGGAATGCCTAATTGACTGCAGGTCTTTATATTGACAGCAATGCCAGGATGGAGCTTCTCAAAATTTACTGATTTCGGTAACTCATGTAGGAAATTCAATGTTTCCAAACTTAAGCTCATCAAGATATTGTATGTAATTTAGAGACTGATCTGTACAATCGGATGCAGGATACAATGCTGACAACATCGCCAGTTGAAGTCATCGATTGGCATCATTTTTTACATTGATTGCTGCTCGCCGCGGAATACATGCAGGCTTTTTTAATATAATTTGACCTACAGAGAGTCATTAACGGGGAAAAGTGTAGCTGAACGTCCTCGCATCGGTTCACAATCCATCGTGATAATGCGTGGGTGTATGTTTCCAAAGTCTCGATAATCTTTGAAAAAGCCTGCATTAATGGTATCGCTGTTTTTGCGGTTCAGCATTACACGCGCACCACAAAGAATCGAAGGACTTGTGTTTTTAAACATATCATCATTGTCGTGGTTAAGTAGCATAATCAAATTCACATTGCGGACAATCTCCTTCTTAACCGCTAAAGTGCCTCAGCGCTTTAACGTTGATAACATCCTGGGGTACATCTTCGAAAGAACTTTCACAGCATCTTGGCCTTATTCTTATTCGATCGAGATAATTACCCCATAGTCTTGTAAATCACCACAATGTTTAAGTCCTACAATAGTCTTTAACTGAATTCCTGATCCGTCTGTATCTTATTTTCTGCTTTATGTGTTTTTGTATAGCTTATAATCCAGAGGACAGTACCAAACTGGACGGTAATAAACAGTACAATACTTATCTTCCAACTAAATTGGTGATTTGTATTGTCACGTCAAGCTCTGTGAAATGCATAGGCTGATCTTCCAAACCAAATACAAACAATTAAGGTCCAAATTGAAATAAAAGTTCTTCCAAGACGAAATCGGGATCAAGTACCCTAAATCCCATTTATAATCGTACACGAACTCGTACAATATTATTTTTTTTACGTTGATATCCAATTATCTCGAACGTTTTTCACTATATAATCCATGCAGTGCCTTCTTTGATTAAATATGTCTATTAAATTTATTACATAGGGCCAACTATTTTGCTTGTATCTCGTTGCATATTTTTCATATTTCTTCAGAAGGTCAATGAGTGTTAATGCCATTGTTATATTACAATGCTCAAAGCATCCCTCTAAATCATATCTTCGCTGTCACTGTCTTCATTACTTATTTCAATGTCTTCGTCACTATGCTCGGTCACTGACAGCTCAGTTAACATTAGCGACTTTTGAAGTTTTCTTGCTCTGTATCATACAATACCTTTTCACGCTTTTTGCATAAGCTTCGCCGAGCTAACGCCTTTCTTGCTCCAATATACATCTTAACTGAGCTGATTGATCAACCGGCTCCGGACGAGTATTTGAAAAATCATGCATCATTTCTGCCTCTTTTACAAATCTGGAACCATAATCAACACTCGTATTGTTTCATAATCAAGGAGAATAATCATAATAGCGGTTTGTTTGGTGACACCATAATTTTACCCTCATATCACACGCGATGGCACGTGCGAACCCGCCAAACAAAGTCACCATGAGGCGAATGTGCAAGAGGAGAGTGGCAAAATCTTTGCACATGCGTGTGACAACATCTTTAATAGGGAAATTATAACTGGGGCTGTAGAAGGCTTTGACCTAGATAGGTAATAATAATCTCCAAATTTTCAAAACTCCTACTCTAACACTACTAGAATTCCAAGGATGAACGAAGTGTTACTTGTTAGTAATACAAGAGACACAGGAGTTTTGGCAAGGCCGTGGGAATTCATTCAAAAAATTTTGCGAATGAGACAGATTATTATTATTACAAATGGACGTCTGTTTCAGCCATATTACTAAATCGTAAATCAATATCACTGAACCTAATTTATTACCACCATTAACATTCGTTCGTTCAAAGTCATTTAGAGTCTTATACATCCCGAAGATAAAACTGTACCCTGGCCATTTCAGAAAAATCATTTCTGAAAACAAGAAGTACATATGCAATGCATTGCCAAGGGATTGTTTGCAAACGTGTATGTAACGAAAGAGCCTAAAGTGGGGAAAATCTACGTGTTAACACCGACAAGAATACAAGTTTTCCACATCGCACAGTTCTCAATGAAAACCTTTCAAAGGATAATATAAAAGCAAAGGTTGGACACATGATATAAAGATATTTTATTTCGGTAATAGGAATCTTAGGTAACAACAGTGTCATTTTAGAGTAATCTCCTTCCAAGGATGCGTTATTTTCTTATTATCCATGGCTAACAATAATAATGACTCAAGTGAAAATAAATAAATATTTCCCATCTAAAATGACAAAACTGTGTTCGTCGCATAATTAAACAATTTCCTCTGAAGAAAAGAGTAAATTATGCCATCGTAGTTGATAAGCTGCCTTAAAAGTTATTAATTGCTGGTATCACATAGGGCAGACATGTTACTCCCCATGGTCTTTTGTCTTAACTCGTATACGACAAATTATCCGGTATAGTTGTCACTCGGACACGGATCACAAAGACAAATTGGGACATCTAGTGGTGACATAAAGCCTACACTGATATTTCATAAAATGACACTAAAGTCTCATAACATTACTTTTCTCTATAATAGTTTCAATGGGTGATGTGTTTCGGTTACTCTATTTGTCGTCAGTCTAATCCCTTACTCCGTTGTTTTATTCGATGTTCCATTAACAGAATAAAATTAAATGAATAATTATTCCTTCACCATATTCGGTTGCTGAATTTCCATATTATATTCTTCTTCTTCTTCTTATTTTTATTTTTATTATTATTATTATTATTATTATTATTATTATTGCTATAATTAGCAGTGGTATTATAGTAAGGCACTGTATGTGTCAAGACATGCAGATAATGTCATATTGTTCTTGATCCCCTTCTTGTCATATTAAATTAGATATAAAACTCATAGGACGTTTTCATATCTATTTGTATCTATATGTTATATAATATAAATAGTTCTTAATTAATGAAAAATTTTACAAATTTCAAGATTAACGTTCCACGTGAGTGTACTTGAAAATAGTTTTAGATGTCCTTCGCCATGATGTACTAAACCCAGATTAGTACTGTATGATATTTCATTTGGTTTCAGCGGAAAACACGTCAGCAATCAGGAAATTCGCAGCCGTGAAATCACATAAATATGCAATAAATATCAGAACAAATTTGGTACATTCAACATGCGAAGAATTTATGATGACCTTCCGTTCAGATAATAAATCATTTTTTATTGGAGTAAGGTTAGATCCAGAATGTTACCTTGCGTTTCTGTGCAATTTTGTAAATTCTATTTTGTTTCCCATATTTCAAAGGTTATGGCAATGTATCTATAAAGAATGGAAATGAGGCAAGGGGTAATTATACAAACAGTGATAGGTCTGATCGATATTTCTGTGTCGTATATCATTGTCGCTGAAATATGTTTATTACATATTACTACATATAATTACATATAATTAGTTACTGAAAGCCGCTTAGAGGCTTATACATGTTGCAAAAGAAATTGTTCCCAGTTTTTCTAATAGAAACTGGTAGCTTATCTGAAGCAACGTCTGTAACATGATCTGTAGAATCTGACATAAATCTAGATCATTTTTCTTCTACAAAATAACACTATTTGTTCCCCTATTACCAACGTATATATCCATGTCCTAATTATCGATCACTTCAAATGACACGTAATACCTTTATACCTGGCAGTACCTCTAACATATGTAATATTCTTATCGTTTTTTTTTTTTTTTAGATAAATGACTTATATCATTTGCACATATTTCAGAAGATAAGTGTTCGAGGAAACTTTTGCAAATAATGATATTAAATACTTCTTCAAATAAATTTTTTTAATTTAGTTGCTAAAATTCTCGAAGGTTTGGCTTCTTGTGAAGTTCGAAGGACCGTGTAAGCAGTGGAATGAAAAGAGGAAATGCTATAATGCTGTCTGGAATGAAATAGCGAAAGTATGTAGCGCTATTTGGAATGAAAAGGAGAAATTCTATATCATGCTATTTGGAATGAAAAGGTGAAATGTTATCATGCTATTGGAATGAAAAGGGACAATGCTGTCATATTATTTGCAGTAGAACAAGGCTCAATGAGCTTAGAAAAAAGAAATGTCCATTCCGCCGCCACTGTCGAACCAACTAATATACATGCATGAAAAAGCATGATACGGTGATGGATTCAATTATGCTATACCGATAAATTATATCTAACCTAAATCTTTTTCCTTCGGCCATCTTCATTATTAAGGGTGTAACTCTGAAAGATGCACAATGTCCTTTTGATGCCAAAAGATTAAGGCTCGTTCTATTGCAACCGATGATACGCGATCAGCATCAATCATAATGAATTCGCTTGCACCATCTCCTCCCAGATATATTTAAGCTCCATTCAAATCCTTGATAAAATCCAAATAAAAATATTGGATATGAGCAATTCGCGTCAGACAAAGAATAACCAATAATGTATAATTACAACAAGTTACATTTGACTGATCCGACTGCCGACACGTGTCATTCTTATTGTCTTTGACAAATATATTGTGTTGAAATCAGTTTTCGTGTTCGTGATCATCAGCAAATTCTCTTTCGTTTACCATTGGGTTTTGAGAGCACAATTTGCTCCTAACAGCATAATTTTAACCAGAGTCTGGTTAAGAATGGACTACACGATACAAAATAGTTCTCACTTGAATATAATCCAAAATTTAAATTAGAGAGGAAGGTGAAAACTGCTTAGTCGAAAGTATTGGTGTGAACCCATCATCAGTTGCCGTAATTTAGGGCAGCGTGATAAACGTTTGTAGGCGTATACGTCCAGCTTGTAGTATCCAGTCTGGAAATCTATTCTTAAAACTTATTTTCTTTGCCAATTGTTACAGATCACTTCATGTAGACTTATTTATGTTTCTTGCTGAATTAAATGGTTCAAATTTATAAAACAAAATCTATATATATATATATATATATATATATATATATATATACTCCACTTTCCTTATATATACTATATATATATATATATATATATATATATATATATATATATATATATATATACGTTTTATCCTTAAAACTATAACACATTCCAATCCATTGTCACTGGCACTGCGTTATAAACGAGATTACATGTAGTTAGTTGTTTAAATACAAACTTATATATGTGAAATCATATGATTTAATTCAGAATCAAGAACTAAATACAAACACAATAAAATGCCAGAATTTTCTACTCTTATCTAGTAAATTATACAGAGGTAAAATTTAAAATTCATATGTATGTCCTTAATTCTCAAAATCGGTTTTCTACACTGATTGCTTATTGTACTGTATTTGTAGGAAATGGCCGAAATTAAGAGTGTTTTTAGTACTCAGAGTATGAAGTTTTAAAGTTGACATACTGTACTTTTGAGATATTTGGCACATTGTACAGTGAAATACTGTACTATTGACACATCTGGTTCCTCGGTACATTGACATACTGTACTATTGACAGGATGGGTACATCGGTATGTTGGCATACTGTACTGTTTACAGACTTGGCATATCAGTACAATGATGTACTGTACTATTGACATGTTTGGTACATCGGTACATTGACATGCTGTACTATGGGCAGGTTTGGCACATCCGTACATTGACAAACTGTACTAGTGACTGACATACTGTACCATTCACAGGTTTGATCCTTTGGTAGATTGACAAACTGTACCGTTGTCTGGTTCCCTGCTTAGTATGCTCCCTACGTTGCACTCCGCTATACTAAGTCAGGTGAACGCCGACGCCATATTGTCACGTGCTCAAAACAAATGGCCTCGTATGGAGAGATCTCGTTAATCTAACCCGTGGCACATTTATTCCTTTAATATTCTGTTTGTTAGTGACTCAATGCGAACGTTACTAATACTTTCAATTTCAAATATAGCAGTCGTTATGTTGTGTTCAGCTTAACCAGCAAATCGGCGACGTAGGTATTTTTACAAATATTTCTACAATTAGGCGAAGACGAAGTATAGGGATACACACAACAATATTTTGTTAATATTGCACGTTTCCCACAACGTCATCTCAAAAATTCCTTTCCCAATCGATTCCTTGATAAATTTTACGTCGAAAATATCTTCCCATTTTACCAGGTGAGGGTAACGATTGTTTTGCAAATATTGCACATTTCACACTGCGTCATCTAAAATATTCTAGTGGCAATGAATTCCTTGATCAATTTTACATAAATGCGTATATATCGTTTTCCATGACAGCCCAAAGTTTGTCAAATATTAGGATCGATATAACAACCCTCTTCTAAGAAGGGGCGAAAGTGACGATAATTTGGCAAATATTGCACATTTGGACTGCATCATTCCTCACCCCTGGGAAAATGGGAAAGATATTTTCGTCTTAATCTTTGGCAAAATTAAAGTTGCCGTACATAATCTCATATCAATTTCGACGTAAAATTTATCAAGGAATCGATTGGAAAAGGAATTTTTGAGATGACGTTGTGGGAAATGTGCAGTATTAACAAAATATTGTTGTGTGTATCTCTATACTTCGTCTTCGCCTAATTGCAGAAATATTTGTAAAAATACCTTTTCGCCGATTTGCTAGTTAAGCTTGAACACGAGATAACGACTGCTATAGTTGAAATTGAAAGTATTAGTAAAGTTCGCATTGTGTCACTAACAAACAGAATATTAAAGGAATAAATGTGCCACTGGTTAGATTAACGAGATCTCTCCATACGAGGCCATTTGTTTTGATCACATGACAATATGGCGTCGGCGTTCACCTGACAGTATAGCGGGGTGCAACGTAGGGAGCATACTAAGCAGGGAACCAGACTAACTGTACCGTTGACAGGCATGGCCCAGCGCTGCCGTGTGCCAAATAATTTGTTTCCAATACATGCATTGCCTCTATTTAATTTTGTACTGTTTCTAACTCTAGACTGGGTTGGTCAACCTTTCAGAGGTCATGTTTCCTTATATTTAGTCAAAATTGTTGTGATGAACAATATTTTGAAATTCAGCTATATTTATTTTTATTTACACAAAAAAAATTGCATATTTGCAATAAACGAAACTGAGATAAACAGTTTAGATCAAGGCAACTCAAGTGATATTCATTTATTAATCACGATTATGAAAAAGGTTTTCCATTCTGATGTAGTACAAAAGATGTCGATATTCGACTCTATTCGAAAATTTATTACAATGAATTGTTATCTTAATGTGTTTAAACACACCCATGTGATGTATGCTCCTGGATGACCATATTGTTTCCATGGGAATGTTTTCTATCACAGAAATATAGCATGCCAAGGCTACTTTATGCGCCATGTCACGGCTTCCTATCATCTGTGACTCATCCTGTAGAACAGTTGTCTGGCGCAAATTATGTGATAAAGAACTGGAAACATCAACTAGAACTGAGTTAGAAAAGTTGATATTCTTCAAAAATCATACCGACCTGTTGTACAATCAACTAAATATCCAATTGATTAAAACAATGCGTACACAAATGCATAAATAATAACTCGAGTTGTACCATAGCAGTACCAGTCACGTGATTGTCGTCACTTTCCTACCTATTCATAATTTTGGCGATGTTGCACTTGGCGGTAGTTCTTAATTAGTTGACAAGCAGACAAACATGACAGGTGTGGTTTTATTTGTATTTTGTTTCTTTGTGTTGTACAGGACAGAAACGCTTTTTGAAGATTATATATTACTGATAAATGCAGGGCAAGTGTTTCGGCCAAAGAGACACCACGACAGCCATTCCCGGTCAATCCGATGGCGGAAATCAAACCCGCACACTTCTAGTCACCAGTCCATCGTCTTAATAACTGAGACATCGCGACTCGAGGACAAACATGCAGCAAAATTTAAGTCATTGCAAAACTAATTTATTCACAACAATATATATTTTCGATGAAACTCATGTATACTATAAGAAATTTCTCCCCCTCCTCCCCAAAAATATATATATATATATATATATATATATATATATATATATATATATATATATATATATATATATATATATATATATATATATATATATATATATATATATATAAGAAAATTCATTCCTTTATTACAAAGGACACGACAACCAAAATATTCCTTTGAAATTTTATGGTGTCACTGACATTGCTGGATACTTCTGTCTTCTGCAAAAATAGTTTCTTTGGGATTTTGTGTGGAAGAATTTTTGTTCTAGATCCACTATATTCTAATCTCATTCCAGCAATATCGGTACAGTGAAATAAAGCGACATCCTCTGCGCACTAATTTCTTAGTGTGGTCTCAATGGCACCACTTAATGATTTTAATGTCATCTTGCCTCATCCATGGAGTGCTCAAATTATCTTGTTCCACATGTATCCTTTTCAAAAATCTGTAGTTGTGTTTGATTTTGGAAAGGCGGATGTACAAGTGTTATTAAATCAACCATAGGATGGAAAAAATATTGCATTTGAAGCTTTCGGCAAATGTCTAATTTAAAAACAATTATGAAATAAAATATCATGTAATAAAAAGCCTTGAAATTGATACAAAGATTTAGCATTTTGTGTCTGAAATTCTTCTCAGAAATTCAGGAAAAATTTCAGGCATGTGTGTATAAGAACTATGCCATATGATTGCATTTCACTCTGTAAGAACAAAATCGAAATATAGAAAGCTAACAAACAAACATAGAAACAACAACAAATATTAAAAAGGCATATTTGAATCTGGAAAAGCGAGCTTCTTCGGCCAGTGTTTGATGTAAACTGGAATATGAAGATACTGTACTTATATCCAACAAATTGAAACCGTTATACACATGACAGTTTTACATTGGTATAATAACAACTCCCTTAATCTGAAATATATTAGGTAATGTGTGTACTATATACCTATTACAAGACCCATAAGCGGAAGAAAGGGACAGGTGCTACTAATCCTTCTATCTGTTATACAAATTTTATATTCATGACTGACCGTATTAGGTTATGACACTGGCTATCAAATTTGTTGTCTTGTTTATGTTTATGTTATGAACACAAATTTTCATTCAGACAATGACAAAATAATACATCTTGTTTGCTTTTTTGGAAGACACTTTCGCAAGCAACTGCAACTAAATGGGAAAAGATAAGAGTTTCTTCATTGTGCTTTCAGTACGTTTTAGATCAACAGTTTAAGTTTAAGAGCAGTTGAATATGATCATATAGAATTTGTGTGCTATCAAAGTTCTGTATTGTTGATATCTCTAGCATACACCTGTATTTAGATATATTTTAATACTACTTTAATACATAAATGGTTGCTCTTAACCAGCAAATTTCACACGGCCTTTGTGATTATTACAGAATAGTTCCAATATATTTTCCGTCAAAGTTCAATGTCCATGAAACTTAGTTTTATTCTGATTTAAGTGTTCCTGCTTTTTTGTGTGTTCATGATAAATTAGAGACAAAAACAGACCATTCCTTATATTCTCTTTTCTATTTTCCCTCTTTTCTTCATTATAGACGCGAGGGTTGAAATATTTGTGGCTTTAATATTCGGATTTAATTATGAGATCTTTCTACTTTGTGCCTTTCATATGAAAAAAACTTTTTTCGGAACTCCCCAATCAAATTATTGTTTTCCTCAGCTTCCTCACAACATTGCAAAATTAATTTAAAGCCGTTAATGCCGCTTATATTTTAAATCTTGAATCTTTTCATTCGGCACAATAGAGGAACGAAAGCACCAAACGATTCCTATGCAACCTATTTTCACTGTCAACTTTTGGTACAGAAATTAGTTGCTTTGCACTACCTGACATAGAACCTACCGTATAAAAGAACTTTTGACACCATTCCAACAGTGTCTGACAAATTGTTTTGTTTTGCTTTTTGCTTTTGGTGAAGGATAGATGAATATGGAACACAACACTTATCCGTGAGAAAGCTTGTTACCGTCGGAAAGATTTTTGAAAGTAATCGTTCCCCGAATGGCACACATACACTAATTTGACAATGAGTAATATGGGTGCAATTTGCTCTAATGAAACCACAGACAACCTTACTTTAAGTTTTAAAAAATAACATACTATCCACACAACCACGAAACAAAATTAATTTTTTCAAAGACCAACACAACATACCACCCATGCTAACCTTTTCTAAACAGTTTGAAAATCATCATATATTTTGAAACAAACACCTTACCATCATGAAACAAAACTAAATTAACATAAAACATAAACTCTGCTCAGTGGTTATAACCACCAATACATAAATCACTAGCATAGCGTCACCCAGTGATAGGAGCAAAGCTCATTAATTTAGGTACTCATTATGTTGAAATCCCTTTCCGAAACCAGCACCTTAATATCTGCTAGCCGTTATTTAATATTTTCAAAGTTACAAAATTTAAAATGTTTCATTAATACGGTAAGTAATGGACTTTAGATTTCAGATTCTAAGATGCAGTGCCCTTTATTTGTTTCATTCCTTTCGTAAATTCATAGGTAAAGTAATATATATTAATTAGAATTAAAGGAACAAGATATGGGCACAGATCCTATATACAATTTCTGTTAATCTCGATCAGTGAAGACATTTATTTCTGTTAATCTGGATCAGTGAAAGCATTTATTTCTGTTAATCTGGATCAGTGTAAGCTTTTATTTCTGTTATTATGGGTCAGTGAAAGCATTTATTTCTGTTATTCTGGGCCAGTGAAGACATTTATTTCTGTTAATCTGGATCAGTGAAGACATTTATTTATGTTATTCTGGATCAGTGTAAGCATTATTTCTGTTATTCTGGGCCAGTGAAGACATTTATTTCTGTTATTCTAGGTCCGTGAAGACATTTATTTATGTTATTCTGGATCAGTGTAAGCATTATTTCTGTTATTCTGGGCCAGTGAAGACATTTATTTCTGTTATTCTAGGTCCGTGAAGACATTTATTTATGTTATTCTGGATCAGTGTAAGCATTATTTCTGTTATTCTGGGCCAGTGAAGCCATTCATTTCTGTTAATCTGGATCAGTGAAAGCATTTATTTCTGTTATTCTGGGTCAGTAAAGTTAAACGATCACAAGGAATATTACGATCTGTGTCAAGGTTATTTATGTCAACACCTCAGGTTTTGTGACATCTAACTACTTTTGCTCAAATTCTGTTGATGGAGCATATAGTCTCCAAGTTTTGTTGGTATAACCTACAACAGTGGTTCCCAACCTTCTCTGGCCGCGACCCTAAAAAAATTAGTTTTTCTGAGTCTCACAACCCCGTCTCCACATCTTAATAAGTTTTGACACCCTCAAAAGATCCTGGTGGCCCTCCGCGATCAACCAGTACATCCTCGCGACCTTGATTTGGGTCACGACCTGGGGCTTGGAAACCAATGACCCATAACACTACTTACAATATCTGGTCTTGATGTATTCTATAATGACATATTATGTTGCATTTTATACTTGTCTTGGCCGCCATTTACTTTGGACTTCTCACTGAGTAATACTATTTAGATTGTTTTAATTGCACCTTTCAACATGTTCTTCAATCCAGTTTAAGTTCATGTGAAGTACATTTAAAATATGGTATTGAAGAACTTAAAAGTAACTTTAAAATGATGGTTACCTTACCTAGAACTTTCTTCGCTTTACTCAATTGATATTCTGGATAATTAAATGGAAGGTAATGCGAATAAAACCGAAGAAATCGAAAGTTTATCGAGCGAACTGAAAAGGTGACAGCACAAAAGAAAATGAATCTACGCAGAGATGAACTTGGAAGACAACTTGGGTCTGGGATTTTATGCATTCCAGGATATATGTTTCACAAACTTTGTATAGCTAACAAGCAACTCCTGTCATTGCTAGTTCTACTCCTGATTTTACAAACACTAGTCCTACGTCAAAGCTGTCTATTTCTTACATCAAAATAGGAGATAATTTACCAAGTGCACATCCCCTGTGTCCATTATTACCATCTTCGGCAACGGAATTAATTTTAGTTTACAAAAGATCAATGACATTAACAATGAGATAAAAGCTATCGAACTTTACAAAGGTGTAAGAAGAAAGTATAGAAAGGTATTACACGTATTTCAACTGGGTAGACGTTATCATGACAACAGCTTCAGGTAAGATGTATATAACAGCTGCTAGATCGGGGCTTGCAGGAATAGCTTCAGTACGTATAATCCATTTAGTTTATAGCGGATTTGGTCAACCTTGCTCATTTTTGCAAAAGCTTTCAAAGAAAGCTGATTAAGCTTTAAAACACGACCCAGTTGTAACCTCAACAAAAATTAGAAAGTTAAAAATTATTGACGTTATAGTGATCAAGGCAATAAGCCATAACGTAATCAATCCAGAGAATTCAATTTCATAATTACCGAGTACAAGAGGCACAAGAAAATAAAACATAAAATCAAGAATAGCAATTGTGAAAACCAAATATATAGCAGAGCTACAAAATTAAGCTTCTTTATAAGAGGCAAAGAAAATCAAAATTTAAGAAAATGTCGAGAAGTTTACAGCAAACAGGAAATCTATTATAATCTCGGAATTAACAAAGTAAACAAGACATGCATTTATTGGTTGTTTGAATCTTAAGTTTTTAATATCCGGCACATAAATATAAAGTTGTATCAGTATAGAAGAACAACCGGAGAGAGTCATAATTCACAGATCCAACTGATGGCATATTACCCATTTAATTACAGAGCATATACGTTGCTGTTGGCTGTTGCAATATTTCAAATTATCTTAAAACTATATTTTATTACATCAACGACATGAATGAGGCAAAATCTGTTTATATTCTAGATACTCTTTATTTGTTGTAATATTGTATATCTAATGACAGAATGATCATATTAAACTCATTTGCTGGTTATTTATGTCTTAGTTTTAAAACAAAATCATTGAACAGTTCTAATTTTAGATTCTTTTTAATTACTAATTTTTAAAACTCAACATATTTTATGTTCTTCTCTGTCAGTTGTGAAGGCACATATCTTCCGTTTAAGGCCACACAATGCTTGTATTGGTACATTATTCATGTCATCTTAAAAAGGTCCTGGTACTTTAATATTCATCTGAGGAACACCATAAATATTATCTTATTTGCAAATGCCTTTACTTTTAAACTGAATATTTTTTTCAAATTATTGTAATCATTATCTGTTCCTACATGTACACACAACGAATCTGTATCTGGTATTAAAATTATTCTTTTCATCATATAACTTTTTGTGCTTGCTACAGTTAAAGTTATGCATACAAATCATACTTAAATCTAACACTGTGAACCCCATGTAAATTCGTTTGCTTAATTTGATTCGTTGTCTTTTTCTCTGAACAATTCAGCACCTATCTTATTCCACTTGCCAATGAAATATCTTTTTTTAATATTTAAATATTTCTGTTCGTTAGTATATATTTTGGCACGCGTTTTCCTTCTGAAAGTTTCCATTTGTTTTCCAAACATAGAAGTATTCATAAAATATTTGTTCAAGGCATTGGCTACTTTTTGTCCAAGGTATAATTGATTTAATGCATTATATTAACCATATCTTTTGATCCCGTAAAACAACTCTATGTATCTCTTGTAGCTGTATGCCTGACTTGACATATAGCTTCGAAATACCAAAGAAGTGGTCAAGACATCTTAGACAAAATCTCTCTCTCTCTCTCTCTCTCTCTCTCTCTCTCTCTCTCTCTCTCTCTCTCTCTCTCCCCTTCTTCTGTCTCTTTCTCTATCTTTTTCTCTTTAAGTGCACAACAATTTAGGTACTGACGGCTTTGTATATTTTATGTATCTTCTATTAATTGCCTGTAAGGAGATAAATCAGATTCATTAATACTTGAGTTACGTAATAGTAATCTAAGTAAGCAAGTAATACCAATCTGAAATTTTTCATGACATCATTAGAATAAAGATAATCATCTTTGGTCATGCCGAATCAACTGACACTTTTCAATTGGTGATCATTTAGGTTCATTAAACTTTTCAAACGAATCCACTTATTTGTACAGATTGATATTTGTCTTAAATACTATGGTTCCAGCCGTTGTGGAATTTTTAATAGGAGTAATAATTAACAAATTATTTATGCGGCCTGGTCCATTGTAAGATTTACGTTTATTGTTTTTCTAATTGATTTAATTTAGAAGCACAATTCTGATGATTTGCGTTCTGCAGTTTAGTTATTGTTAATGATATATTCTGCATTCTGGTTTTATTCGCAACCAATTATTTGTTAAAGAATACATAAGGTTCACAATGAAAAGCAATAGCAACTTTTAGTTGGTGAGGACAGTTCTTAAAGTTAACACAAGAACCTTTATTCAGGAATTATGTCTATTGTGTTATATATTTCACTGCATCATCGTTTGTGATAATTATGAATAAAAATAGTTCAAGCATTCATACAAAAAGACTTTCGTGTTCCTTTGACTTATTTGACATGATATTAAGTTTGATAGCACCTTTATTCCGCATTAAGGACAGTTGTTCCCATCAAACAGAATTCAAATATCTACGTGGCTATATCTTTGTTTTGTGTCATTTTAACAAGCGTTATAAGTTTGTCCACTGTTTGTAGATGTTACATAGATATCAAATTCTTTCTCCCCTGTATTTATTGGACATTTTTAAACTAGTGCTTATATTTAGCATGTTATATTTTATGGCTAATTCGGAATGTCTTTTGATGAGTTAATAAAATGGTTTACACAGCACAGATGGCATACACAGTCGGTGGCTTTAACAATCTATTTTATTATGTATCCATGTTTGTTAATGCATGTATGAATCTCCTCTTATTAGTTTCGTTCTATATTTTTCAATTTCATTGTGACATTTACCTTTTAGTGATTAAATAATGAGACTCTTTCTACAGTTTCTCCACAATCACAAGTAGTCATTTTTGATCTTGTATTCCCTTATGTTGTGATTTCCTCCAGTTTCACAGTTTTTACAATTGTTTTACTTCCGGGTTTCATTCAATAGTTTTATTTTGGCCTCATTTGTGCCATGTACAATTTTCATCTATTGATAATACTTTAATGTTTTACATTGTTATTTTTCTATAAGATAATTGTTCCAGACATGCCATTTAAAGCTTTTAGATCGTCAATTATTGCATTTATGTATGCCTGGTGAGACTCATTAAAATAATAAACTGATAAAATATTGATTCTATTTCAGTCCAACGTATGTTTAATGTTCTTTCCCATGTTTGTCATAACGTTCGGAGCAGAAATATCCAATACTACGAGTAGAGATAGTATAAATTATATTATTGTGTGAACCTCTGCTACAGTAAAAGAATCTTTTGAGAAATATTACGTGGTATTATATCATCATACTTGATCTCACCATAACTTTCCTTCAGAAAGAATTAACTGATTTTATTCTGAAATGATTCTTTGAAATTCGTAGGAACTAATATCACGTATTCCATTTATTATGGCTACCCAATGTGTTCATTTGTCTCTCAATTATTAAATGAATCTTCATATCGTTTACAATTACCAATTTACCAACACTGATTTTTTTACCCTTCATTTCTTTTCTTTTTTTTTCTTTCAAATTTTTACTTCCTCATCCTGTTTGTCATGCAGACATAACGTTTCCTCGTACAATGCTCAAACAATATTTTCTGTCTTTACGATTTCCAATTACAGACATATCATTACTTGTCTGACTCTCAATATATCTTCCTAGAAATGAGGAAATATCCTCTCTCTTACACACACACACACACACACACACACACATACATACATATATA
>JAECUM010010048.1:0-20720 GCA_016617855.1 Megalonaias nervosa
TTTTTTTTTTTTTTTTTTTTTCCCTCAATCTTCTTCTTCTTGATTAAAGTAGTCCTCCATTTCTCGCAATTCTTGCAGTTTTTCTAGATTCCATTCTTCATCAATAATTTCATCCTCTTTCATAATGTAATCTTCCATTTCTTTCATTTCTTTCCTACTTTGTTTTTCCGCTTCTAGTTTCCTCCTTCTTTTCGCTCTCCTTTTCTCTCTTTTAGTCTCTTTTTCTTTTTCTGTCTCTGTGTCGGTCCCTGTCATTGATCCTAATGTTGCCAATGTCAAAGCCTGTTTGTTAATTTCATGACTTTGTGGACTTTTTCCTGGTGTTTCCATTATTTGGGTTGCTTGTCTATTTATCTGTTGTTTTTTTGGACTTTTTATTTGAGTGTTCTGATTCTTGTTCCCTTTAACATCCGTTTCCTGGCTAGACCTCGGCTGTGTTTGTGGGTTTGGTTTCATTTTATCGCCTGTCATCGATGTTTCTGCGGACTTTTGTTTAGAGGTTTGTGGTTGTTGTTTCTGTTGCACTTCCTTGCTCTGCTGGATATCTTTAGGATCTTGTTGTTTCAGCTGCCTTATTTGTTGTTGCTGTTGTTGTGTGGATGTTTTCTCTGGTAACTTGGGTAGTTGTTGGCTTTCTATATACTGCGTCTTTGGCCTTGTTTGCTGTTTTGTTGTTTCCTCGGTTCTTGAGTCTGTTTTATCCTGTTGGTTTTTTTCTTGCTGGTGTGGCTGGTCCAAGTTCCCTGGACATTTATGTGGTGTGTGCCCCGTTTGACCACATCTATTGCATTTTCTGTGGTAGATACAACCCTTATACCACGTTTTCGTCAGGAACCCAAATAAGTAAAAAGCTCTTTTTACATCTCTCAGCTGACTTTTCTCTATTTCAAGTATCCTATTCCCATTGTATATAGATGTATGGGGAATAGTATCCAATCTGGCCGATATGACCTTTATCTTGTATTTCTCTTCGAATCTTTCCGTTGTTGCTTCCAGGGGTATCTCTAGAGGGATATCACTCAAGTATAACTCTCCCGTTTGTTTTTTTATTTTCTTCAGGATTGGTGGTGGTTTCCTTACTGGAACAGGTCTATCTTTGATTAACAATTCTCCCAAGGGTAGTACTGGTTCTTTATCTCTTGATCTTAACATATATCCTTTATAGCCTTCCCTGTTTATCGAGTATACTCTTTTTATCTCGTCTGGATATTGAACCTTTATTGCAATCATGACATCTGCTGTAGTTGGTACTTGCTCTCTTGGTAGTTTGGACATATCTAGGAACTGAGTCCCTTCATGATGTAAACATTCTAAAAAGGATCCTTCCGTTCTCTCTACTCTTCTTACTTGAAAAAAATTTTCTAGACTCCATTTTTTCAAACTTGTGACATTTTGTACTGCACGTTCTGCACGCTCTTGTGAGTTGTTCTCTTCTAAGCTCATCTTCACAGTCTTGTTCTATTTGTATTCGTTTCTTGTCAATATTTGTTTTAGTTGTATTGATTTTTTCAAATCGTGATTATTAACTTCCCATTGTACTTGCAAGAGTTTTTAGTCTCCAGTCTCTAAAAATTGCTTGGTCCATTGACAGTCTGCTTGGTCCTCGCCATTTTCAGATTTGTTTACCTTACTTGTCCAACAGGAGCAAGCTGGTTTCAAGTCATCTTTGGCACAGTTTAGGACTGTTGTGGCTTAACGTTCGCAAGCCAGACTTGCTTATGTCTTCCGTCTACATGCGATTGGGGTTTCATTTAGTATTCACTTGTGTGGAGACCAGAAGAAATCGTGCCCTAACAGGATGGATGTAATTGTCATATGCCCTATTATCGTCTGGGCTAGACACGGGTCATCGATACAATTTCTTCAAACATCTACCCTTGGCACCTTAAGCTAGCGGAAACAGTATCTACTGCTTTGCTGGACTCGGTTAATAATTATTTATTCCGCGTCAGTACACACACATATAGCCCCAGTTTACTATTAGAGCATTTGTCCTCTCTCATTGTGGTGGTGATCCAAGAGTTAGATTTAGACAGTATTGGTGCTGATTTATATGAAATTATGTAGGAATATGAGCATTATAGTGTGGTTGTCTGTGTGTATTTTGGCGACATTGCAAACGAGTAATGAGGCATTATTGCTGATCCGGAGATGAAATCTGTGACTAACTGCACGTTATTCCGTTTAACTGCCGGATAACATAATATCATGTGACAAGAACTTCTCTTTGAGTTCATCTTTGACGATACTTCAGATTAATATACGAGTTATTAGGATTTGGACACAATTTAAAATTCAGTACTGACAATTAAACGTAAGGACTATGTAGGACAAATAATTGGGATCCGAATCCTGTATCTCGGCTGTAAAATCAATACTAAAATCTTACGTTTGTTATCAAAGGTAGACGCATGAAATTTTGACATTAGATGTATATTGACTTTAAAAATTGGTCTGTCTAATTAATTTTGTTAAAATCAAATTTGTCTTTAAGATTTAAAATTTTGCAAATATATTCGTATTTATAGTCACTACGGGGTTGGGGCTCATTATTATTATCATATATGTATTGCCACGCCATATAAAAGTTAAAATTATGATTAATGTTCGAATTCTGTTAGAGAAAATATATTTTAAAGCCAGAACGGGGCCTTTATTCACAAAATATGAAGACATCATTCTAGCTGATATTGTGCGTTTAGGTCATTAACACTATCATGAATCTCAGCAATTAAAATGTCTATTCATGATGGGTTGACTACATGTGAGCAACACGTATCTGCTTGTATGGCTGTCAGTAATTGTTGATAAACATATAATCAGAACATGTAGATGAAAACTCCACAGTTAATTTGGCTGTCTACTAAATCGTTGTAAACTGTCAGTGAATTAAACAAGTAATAGTAAGTTTAGGTTAAAGGGACAAAATGTACTTTCCCCATATCCGTTTACCTTAGATGTAGGAAAATAGCAAAATGAAGGAAGTCTAACACAAAATGCATTCCTTTGTATTGTTAATTTTGGTTAAAAAAAATTGAATGACAAAATGAGGCATAGTGATATAAGCTGATATCCCATTCTAATGAACCATTTAACTTTATGCATAATTAATTACCAATAATAATTGTTAAATGACACTTTAAAATTTACACCAGCAATGTTGAAACAAACCATTTAAATTAACTTTATATGTATGATTTTAACATGGTTACATGTTCCACACGAGCAAATGCCCATGTATTTTAAAATGTTTGGGATTTCACATTCAGTAGATCGTATAGGATCTCACTGCACCTACAGCTAATGTGTTCGGCAAATGTTTTTCTGTATGCACTTGAAATATCCCCTAATCTTACTTCCATCATCAATTTGCTTATGTATCGTTATATATGTTAATTTAGTAATTTGACAGAGTGTGATATTGTAGCATACGCTAACATCACATTCTAATCAGCCATTCTACTTTTTAAAACAAAACACCAGAAATGTTTAATCACTGCATATGAATTAAGTTTGTACAACTGATATGAATTAAGTTCGTACAATTGATATGAATTAAGTTTGTACAATTGATATGAATTAAGTTCGTACACTTGATATGAATTAAGTTCGTACAATTGATATTGATATGAATTAAGTTTGTAAAATTGATATTAATTAAGTTCGTATAATTGATAATGATATGAATTAAGTTTGTACAATTATATGAATTAAGTTCGTACAATTGATATGAATTAAGTTTGTACAATTGATATGAAATAAGTTCGTACAATTGATATTGACATGAATTAAGTTCGTACAATTGATGTGAATTAAGTTCGTACAATTGACATGAATTAACTTCATACAAATGATATTGACATAAATTAACTTCGTACAATTGATATGAATTAAGTTCGCACAATTTATATGAATTAAGTTTGTAACTGATATGAATTAAATTTGTATAATTCATATGAATTAAATTCGTACAATTGATATGAATTAAGTTTGTACAATTTATATGACTTAAGTTCGTTTAATCGATATGAAGTAAGTTTGTACAACTGATATGACTTAAGTCTGTACAATTGATATGAATTAAATTTGTACAATTGATCTCAATACGCGCATGGAACATGTCCCCACTTGCAAATGTCGATCCTTATTTACATGTTTTGGGGATAACGATTTCACATTTAGTTGATGATATAGGATCTATTGATATCTATAACAAATACATGAGGTATATTATTTTCTGTATTCACTGGGAATACCCACAAATGTTATTTCCATAGTGAATAAGATTACTTATGGTAATATTTTTTAATCAAGTACATTTTCACTTAACTTCTCTGTATAGTGGTATGTACTAATTGTTGTACCGATGATCAAACCTCACCATCTCCACGTTGCCTTCAAATATACGATATATAGTATACTTTATCTATTATTAAGCCTGTAAATGACCAATGACCGTAAATGTCTGTAAATGACCAGTGACTGTAAATGCCTGTAAATGACTGTAAATGACCAATGACCGTAAATGTCTGTAAATGACTGTAAAAGACAACTTAATCTAATATACATACTTCTAGAAAACGCATGTATATTTTGGGGATGAATAGCCACTTTAATACACACCCATTGCTTCACACTGATGAGTGTCGCTGTGTCAGATTTAATGTTTTTCTCCTGTGCTTGCACCCTTAATGTCATTTTGAAATCTCCATGCAGTATTCAGCATATTTTGACTTCATTTACTTTCATCTTACTGAGTTATAAGATTAAGTAGAACATGTTATATGTTTTAGGTCTAGCATTAGTTTGAATGTTCTTGAACATACCAGGATTAATTCAAACTACCACGCTTGTGTATAGCACCTCAAAGACATTGCTTGGGTCTTCGTAAGAGATCCGCATCAGTGTTCAGTAAAGTAGAGCCTTTCTGGAGCTGTATTTTCCTATTAAATAATTTCGCCATTTGTGGTTATTAATTTTAAAGTACAACGCAATTTAACTAAAAAATAGTACTGGTCCCAATAAAATGAGAAATTTGAGTGCGCTATTATTTATACTAACAACTGGCTGAGTACCAGACACAGTAAATCGGAAACACGGCACCTGGCATTGTTTCATTAGTGTTTATTCCTACATACATCTGGAAAGGAATATTGCTATTTGCGGCAAAAATCACTGAACTATCTTGCTTCACTACCCATGGACAAAATTATATAAGTTGTACTGACCCAAGCTATTGCTGTCTAAAATTTATCAATTCCATTTTTAAAATTTGTATGAAAACTTAACAAGAACTTCACCGTGAATTCAACTTTAAATATACTTTAGATTGGCACATGATTTATTAGGATTTGCACGCAATTTATGATATATTAGAATTTGCACGCAATTTATGATATATTAGGATTTGCACGCAATTTAAAGTTCTGTGCTGACAAACAAATGTAGGGACAATATAACAAAACTAATTGTGATCTGAGTAATACTTCCTGATTGGATGCAGCTGAAAAAATGTCCAATGAGGTCCCTTCTTACATTTAAATTGGAAGAGTGTTAGTAATAGTCCTAGTGGCTTCAGTACGCAACGACGCATATCACACGTAAATTTCTCCAGTTTGAACACAGTGGATCGATGACCATTGGGTAGCAAAGATGTCCTATTACCTTGGCATGACTTTTTCATGCAGCCTTAGTCCAATATACACTTTTTCGTGGGAGACATACGACGTACTTCCCTTCGTAATAGGTCAAAGGTCATTAAGGGGTGTGTGTGTGTGTGTGTGTGTGTGTGTGTGTGTGTGATTTGGATATTCAAGGTAGCTTAACCATTGTTCAGTCATATCACTAAGATGTCTGCAGTGTGGCAGTTTATAGTGATGTCTATAGCACTGGGGCATCAAGCCGCAGACATGTAGCATGATGTCCCACCCAGTCATATTATACTGACATCAGGCCGACCAGTCCTAACACTAACCTCTTAATGCTGAGCGCCAAGCGATACAACTGCTAGTACCATTTTTTAAAATAAGTCTTTGATACGACTCGGCCGGGGTTGGAACCCGCTACCTTCCGCATCAGAGGCGGACGCTCTAACCACTTAGGTCACCGAAGCGGTCTCATTCAGGGTAGAAATACATGCTTCAAAATGAACCACACACACACACACACACACACACACACACACACACACACACACACAAATTGCAAGGATTCGGCCTCATTTCATAGTGGGTATAAACACAACATACCTAAATTTCTTTATTTCAGCGTGTAATTGACGAAACTGCTTCTGAATTGCAGGCAGTTTTACCACGAATGGCCTGTGACTGTCGAAACTCTTCATAAAGAGTAAGTTGGGTTGAGACGGCAGTCAAACTATCGATTCCGGTGTTATTTTAGTACAACATTTTCTGTAATCTATTATATAGATTGAATAATTTATGACACGTTGTTTCAATGGGACATTGCAACCTTATTTCAACTCAAAATTCTCTGCAGCGTATTATTTGCGGAGAGAGTACTTGTTGGATGATCAGTAGGCCGCTGATGTTCAGTTTTAAGTTGGAGAAATGCATTCACAGTGACAATGTAATCCGTTTATTTTCAGCCGTGTAGTTGGTATTCAGATTTTCACACGCGTCAGAGAAGACGCATAATTTCGTAGATTTGTCACTGTTCATCTTTCTGATTCATTTTTTGCTTTTGAGGGGGGGGGGGTAATAAATTTGTTTCTTTCACATCTGCCCATTATCCCTTTACCAATCTATCCGCCCTTCGAAACATCCATGTGACGTGTATGCATACGTCATCACCCATCGACCCGTCCATGTGACACAAATTCATACGCCAATCCAAACGAGTTTTTTTTTGTTGTTTTTTTTAAATCTTCGTGATTTGGAATAAAACATAAAGGTAACTTTATATTTATATTGATACTGATGGACGATATGTGGGTCTGATGTGACCTGTTCATTAAAATGTGCAATTTTGCTGCATGCAAATCTTTCCGGAATAAACCTGCATACGCTTTAGACACATACCGGAAATTGGTAACAGCCATATCAAGCGCGAAAGTCAAAATGGCCACAGGACAGATAGTTGTGCTATTCCAGGTGGATTTACAAGTCACCAAGCATATGATATGCTCCGGAAATGTAATGTACATGTCACCAAAAGAACTCTACAGCTGACGGTATCTGCACAGCCACGAGAAATACCGGTAAGTGTATAAAATGTCCACCGATGTGTGCAGTCAAATTTAGACGCAAATAATTGCAGCTTTTAATGAATAGGTGATATCAGCCCCTCACCCGAAAATCAACATCAACACGGGTGAAGGGCTGAAATATCAGCCTAATCGAAAATATGCACGCGCGGACTTAAGTCACGGTATGTGATACTGAAAGGGTGATTACAAATCCGTATGGAACGCCATATCATGAAGTTAGATTAAATAGGTATGCCATACAATGTAAATATCCGTATGGAAATCCATATCATGAAACAATATTAAATAGGTATGCCATACAATGTAAATATACGTATGGAACGCCATGTCATGAAATTAGATTAAATAGGTATGCCATACAATGCAAAATGTATTGTTCGTATATGGATTCTTTTCCTTTAATCGGTCGGTAGGTAAGTTTTTATGTTGTTATAGGGTTTAACGCCATTTTTCAGCACAAGATAGGCTATACATGGCAGCCAGTATAAATGGTGGAGGAAGAACCCGGGTAAACCCCAGAAAGAACCACCGACCCACGAGAAGCTACCGGCAAGCTTTCTCACATACCCACACTGGCCGAGCCCGAGACTCGAACCCACACAGACAGAGGTGAGATGGCAGTGATCCGTAACGGTGAGCGCTTTAGACCACTCGGCTAGGGGTCCCCGGTAGGTAAGTAGGTAGGCAGATAGAGAAGTACTCGGCGTTCACGGACATATAAATAATATGAAAGCATATATACTACATGGTTACAATACTAATATATACAAATCATTATCGAACTGAATCTGTTCGTCAATGAATGATATCGTATTTCAAAAAGTGATGATTACGATGGATACCAACACGCATCTCATCGCAGTATGTGCCAGCCAATTCGCAGGCAGGGAGCAATGTTTTTCACTTCTGATCCATTCCGTGGTGCAGTATGATACATTCCATTGCTCTCTTGGGAATGGACACCTACAGCTTTAACAGATACTGCAAAATTATAGAAATACTTATTCATAACTTTCTTATTACAACCACCTTTCTGTGAAAACGGTTTATATTATTCTTTTGTCAAACTACAGCCGTTTGGTACAGAAAATCAAGAGTAATTTCATTTCAGACTAGATATCAATTTCATGCCGTTATCTTGGCTATAGGAATCAAAAGTAATTTTATTTCAGACATGACGTCTATCTCATACCGTGGTCTTGGCACTGGGAATCAAGTGTAATTTCCATGAGAGAACACTTCAGACATGACATCTATCTCATACCATTCTTGTTCATGTAAATATCATCAGACAACATCTTCCTTTAATTGTGTGAGTCCTCTTGGAAGTTATAGTTTGTTTATGTAGTGGTATTGGGCTGGAAGGCGTTTCACGTGAAATATCGGTAAATTTAATTACTGGCAAGTCTAAAGGGTTTAAAGATTTTGCACAGTATAAAATTGGATCATTTAAATATTAAACGTACAAATAAAAACTTTAACCTGTGATTCATGCACAAGGAAATAGCGAATTTATTAATCTGGAATCGCGTAAAATTGAAGGGCATCTGCGGATATGAAAGCTAGGAAAACATATTTAGTTAAGTTAAACGAACCTTGAAATTCATTAGTCGCCATTGATCTGGTCTGGGATACACCAACAAAAACGGAGTCTTACCTTAAAGTTGGCAGCCCATCAATCGGATCAAAGTTTGACAAAAAGCAACAACCAATCAGATATCTTATGAAAATGATGAAACTTGGACCTGCTCATATTCATAGCTAAAAAACAAAACAAAACAAGATTTCGATTAATTCCATCACTTGGTCTAGTGATCTGAATATTTAAGAAAATTTAGGAGAGAAAAGTAGGAAGAAGAGAATAAATATTGATTTCCGTCGTATACTCGGAAGCTCGTCCCTCAGTTTTCATATTCTTTGAAAATGATGCGGATTGAGAAACATACCTCAATTTAAGACTGAAATTACCATTATTTAAAAGTTGAACCTCATCTGTATGAGATAATCAGAGTCGTCCATTCATACTGTGAATAAAAAGAGGTCCAACACACACCTAACGATATATATATATATATATATGCACATTCAAAAACTCCAGGCAAGGCAAATACACGATCCGCGGTGGTTTAGTGGTTAGCATAGCGGAATCGCGACCGAAAGGGTGCAGTTTTAAATCCTACCGTTGGGTCATCCTGGATCAGCTACCGTGGTGTTTGCTTGAGAAATGCACTTTACTCCAATTACATCTGCACTAAATAACATGTTTATACTGCTATGCCATAAAATATCAAACGAAACCAAACCTATCTAGGAAAATACTAGTAATGATTCTGTGCAAGGAAGCACTAGTAATGATTGTGTACATACTACGGGGGGCCCTGAGTGGCCAAGTGGTCTAAAGTGCTCACCGTTACGGATCACTGCCATCTCACCTCTGCGTGGGTTCAAATCTCGGGCTCGGCCAATGTGGGTATGTGAGAAAGCTTCCCAGTGGCTTCTCGTGGGTCGGTGGTTCTTTCCGGGGTTTTCCCGGGTTCTTCCTCCACCATTTATACTGGCCGCCATGTATAGCCTATCTTGTGCTGAAAAATGGCGTTAAACCCTATAACAACAACTACATACTACGGAAGTCCTAATAATGATTCTGCACCACTCTAGGAAAGCATTAGTAATGATTTTGTACAGGGAAGTACTAGTAATGATGATGTACCAGTCTAGGAAAGTACTAGTAATAATTCTAAACTAGGAAGTACTAGTAATGATTATGAACCAATCTAGGGAAGTACTAGTAATGACCCTGTACCAGTCTAGTTAAGTACTAGTAATCTTTCTCTGACAGTTTAAGGAAGAAATAATAATGATTCTGTACCAGTTTAGGGAAGTACTACTAACGATTCTGTACATTGGAAAAATTACCTTAATAAAAATTGTGTTACCACTACCAACGGTATTTCTCAGACGAGGACCCGCCGGTGTATTTAGAAATAAAAATATTTAGGAAGATGCCATTTGGGCAGAAACATAAGAAAATTAGTTTCGCAGATGTGATAACATAACAAATCTAACTCACAAACTATTGCCACCGTTATTAAACATAAATATTGAGTTTTGCGAAGATGTAACGATATTCCACTCTCTATCTCTCTTCCACCTACCTCTCATCTCGTTGATGTAACGTACTTTTGTATATGATAATTAAACTATAAATGTCTTTGAATAATACTCATTTATTACGAGTCCCACGATTAAATATATTATTTAACTGATGAAAAATCTGCTAAAATTAAAAGTCTGCAATGAAAAGATTATTGTCTGTCCGATGATTAAATGATGAATGTTGATTCGTGCTAACTTTGCCATTGAGAAAGAGATGATCCAGCGCATACTGCGTTCCTTCAAAACTTTTCGGTCAATTCTAAGAATCATACCTTGAACGTATGCGGATAGTTGCCATTTGGACCACTTCTGATAATTACGAACAAAGATTGACCAAGAAGTCGCAAATGCATATTTTTTACTTTCACAGATTCTCAATCAATAATACGGCCGATCTAATGGTAGGAAAAGGCGAGGTGATCCATATAGAATGCAGTTTCTTTTATGCGGAGAAACTTCCGGCGTACAGAATGTACGATTCATCAGCAAAGTACATCTAAGGCACATTTGTGTCTCGCAGAAATATCTGACGTGGTCTGAATGGTACTATATTAACAGTAAACAAACAGAATCTGGCAAGTTCCTGCTGTTAAAAGATTGATGTAACTATCTATAAATTGGGTCATAACTTTGAGAAATCATGCAAAATTAGACAAAAACCATGCCTTTCAATTCATCCTACTCAATTTATGTTTGAAATGGTTAAAATCTAATAAAAATGTCTTGTACTCCCAAACAGTTACAGTCAGATTTTCTAATCAACTAACAGCTGACTTCGATTTACGCCTTATGAGGCATCGCATTAATTACAATTTTAACAATTGCAAAAATATCAAATAATTGGTTTTCTGTCTTTAACGAGCTGCAATTTTAACCAGACGTTTGCAAGGTTATGTTTAATGTCTTCAAAGAAACAAAATTAGAAACATGGATACGCACTTCTGTTACGATTACGTGGTCTTAAACTAAGTAACAGAAAAGAGCGAACACCAGCTAGTTTTGTAAAGTTCAACAATCATTTATTTCCATAGAATACAAAGTGAAAATTTAAAAAGAACGTACAGTACTGTGAATTAAATCCAAAATAGTCCTAAAAGTTCTATCACAAGTCTAAATTTATAGAGTTCCAATTAAATTCCAGCGATGTTCCAAATAAATTCCATATTGAATGTGCTGATATAAGTGTAATTTAGAATGTGCTAATGTGTTAATGGCCTGGAATGTGGTGATGTGTTAACGGTCTTTTGATGTATCACAATAATATAATTCAAAATGTCCTTGAATGAATTCACAGTAATTTCAAATTAATGATTTAGTCCAAGACGTGTTAATGACCACTTTGTAATGCCAGTGAAGAATTTAAATAGATAAATCAACCCACATTAAAAATTGAACACAACAATAAGACTGATCCCACTTCAGATGTTAAGGTAGCAATGAGTAATTTTGAAGTAAAGAAAATTGATACAAAAAGCTAAGAGACAGTAATAGAGCCAGGATGCAGGTCAGTCTCCTTTCTATAACATTCTAAGTTGTCAACAAGATCAGAAATTTCCAAATAAAAAACTAATGATCTAAGCTCTGGTACAAGTAAATATGTTGACCTACATTAATAATGATCTGAATATTTAATCTATAATCATAGAGAAATAGCAGCGATATATTATGTTGTTTACAAAATAATTGTCACTAGTCTGGTAGACCATTAACTTGATTTTGGTCAAAGGTAAATTACAAATAACATATTGTAATAAACTTGGAGTATGCGCATTTGTATATTGCTCTCCATTATAATGATTTCGTAGATTTTTGTGATTACTTGTTTGATTATGGGAAGTCGGTGTTGGGGAGATAGTCCTCATCCCGAATAATCAGTCAATCAATAGGAGTAAATGTCACGAACTTGAGATTTCATGATGGTGTGGTTTAGTTTTAGTGAGTTCAGGTCAGAGTCGCACAAATGTCCCTGAGCTCAATAGTTCCTATTAAAATCGAATTGTGTGGATTAATTGTGTGACTCTGTGTGAAGTATTTATAATTGGGGATTGGTAAATTGTACTGTGGAATAAATGAGAAGGGACTGTTCGGTCATCTGGCGGTGCCGTTTATCGTTGCTACGATGGTAAATATCGTGTAGGGTTACAGGCGAAATGAGGCATAAAATGATGATTTGACTGACCTAGAGTAGTATAAAGAAAATAGTTCCCTGTATTTGGTGGTTGAGTTGTATATTTTCACGGCGTGAAATACTGGCGCTACGTTGCGGAAACGTAATAAGGAGAAGTCATGCTGTTGTGAGGTTGACAGGCAAATGTGAAGTTGTGAGATTTGTGGTCATGTAATAATTAGAAAAAAAATATTTATAGACGGGGCGAGTTGGAATTTTCAGTTTACAACAGCAGTAGTATAGAAGTCCATGGAAATCAAAGGGAAACAAGTGACTTCTAGCGGGATTCACGCCAGGGTTAAATTCGCTCTGTAAAGAAACCCCTTTGGCGTATTGCAATATAATCATTGAGAAAAGCCAACAAACAATACAAATTAGATGTACATAACACAGCTCAAATTCTTTGAGCAAATATGTAAAGTATCTAACAAACGTACATAAATTTAGTTATAGGTCAAATTAACCTTCTTTCGCTATTGTAATTTAATACATTTCTGGGTGCATGTTCATACGAATTGTAATGAGATTACAAGCACGAGTGAACGAGGAGCTGACTTTAAACATCTCACTGACAAATATCCAAAGTAGCATACAGTAAGTTAAAAAAGTAAACCTAGCAAGAAATAAAACATCTCACTGACAAATATTCTCCTGAACTTTACACACTGTAATCGTACGAAAATTTCACATCATAGATTCACTAACTTTGGCAATCTGGCTCAGTAGGAACTCTTCCGTGATGAGGCAGGAATGGTTCATTTTCAAGATAAGATTGGTTTCCCATTTATGCTCAATTAGCTCTTGTTCCTGATTTACAAGTTCAAATGATAATCTACCTTTATAGCATTCATCCCACGCCCTGATATTTTCTCTCAGATTCAAACCATTCTATGCATAGCACAAAACATAAATTTTAAGCGTCTGACATTTAAACAAGCTTAACATAGCAGACGAATTAAAATGCCGAAAGGACTATGACTAATGCTACGTTGCTTTTAACATTAGAACCGATGTCATAAGCTCGAACATGACATATCTTCGTTCTCTAATATAATTTACCATACTAAAAAGATATAATTCTCAAATAGAATTTCTCGCAATAAAAAGAGTTAGTTCTCTAATAGAATTTACCATAATAAAAAGTGATGGCCCTTTGCCACATTAAAAAGTGAGGGTCATTTATTACAATAAAAAGTGATGGTCATTTATGATAATAAAAGTGATGGTCTTCAGCACAATAAAAAGTGCTGGCCATATTTCTTTCATATTGATGCTGTTTTTCTTTCATTGAAATCTATGTACGATGGTATTATCACTACTGTAGCATCTTTCAAGCATGAAATGCCTTTGTTTTAAATCTATACCCAAATAAATTTAAATATAAACATTTCCCTATGAAGCTGACAAAAACATGTTGCAAAAGTTTTCATAAAGTGTAATTATATTTCATATAAATATATATGTTTTAAAAACTTTGCTGAAAATGAATTTCTCACCGAACTATCATAAAACATTAACTCAATAACTTTCCTTAACATAGACCCAGATTATGACTTGTCTATCTGGAGCCACTGTTTTCTTACTATCCTAAATAAACACGCCCCATACGGATCAAAAGAATTAAACGATCAAAACAACCACAATGTTATACCAATGAAATCGCAGAGGCACAACGCAAACGAAACTACTATCATAAATATAAAGACTTTACAAACTATCGTTTGTGGCGGAAAAAAGTCGAATCACTCATTGTAAAACGCAAGCGCTCCTTTTTCAAAGAAGCCACCACCTCAAACTCCGATAACAGATCCATCTGGAATCACTTGCGAAATCTAACTTCGACGAAACCTGCACCTCTAGCTCCATGTGAAATTATAGCTGATGGCACTAGTTATACTGATGAGCTCGATATTGCAAACCAACTGAACCTCTTTTTTAATAATATCCCAAACCCTTAACAGGTCTAATCTTACAGAGCCTAATTTAGACAAACTTACTAAATTCGTGAATGAAAGGGTACCCGATCATGTTACATTCAACATTCCCTTAATAGCAATAAATAACACTTTTGATATTCTCAATAAACTTGACACACACAAATCAGCTGGTCTAGATAGAATTCACCCCAAGACTCTAAAAATGTCGGCTTTAACAATGTCAGAGTCGTTGAAAGAAATAATTAACGGTAGTATCAATTCCTGTAAATTCCCGGAGTCATTGAAGTTAGCAAACGTATTCGCAATTTATCAGGGAAATGAAAAGAATGATGTATCGACCCATATCTGTTCTATCTGTACTTTCAAAAATTATTGAAAAACATGTCAGCAAGCATATTTTCAGATATCTTGACAAGTACCAACTCCTCCATAAATCACAATCAGGTGTTCGACAGAATCATTCCTGTCAAACTGCATAGACAAAACTTATAGACCAATGGCAACTAGCAATAGAATCAGGCGAACTTACTGGCGCAATCTTCATTGATTTTATAAAAGCATTCGATTTGATTGACCATTCGGTGCTCATTAAAACACTTTCAGCCTACAAGTTTTCTTCAAACTCAGATGCCTGGTTCACGTCGTATCTCACTAATATACAACAGGTTGTTTGCACGGATAAATATACTTCCGAACCAATTCATTTCTTAAGCGTTGTTCCTCAAGGATCTATATTAGGGCCTCTTCTTTTTCCACAATTTGTCAATGACTTAACCTTTTATCCAGCGCAATCTAACACAGATCTTTTTGCTGACGACTGTACATTGCATTTATCTGGTAAATCTCTAGACTCCGTTAAAAATAAACTTCAAATCGACCTCAACAATATATGAGTTTGGTGTCATCATATGCATATTAATATCTCTAAAACGAAATGTATGACAATCGGAACAAGGCAGCGTCTATCTACTAACATGGATTTTCTTCTAACTCAAAATGGCTTAGATGAATCTATTGTAAAAAAATCAAAACCATCTTGGTATCTACATTGATCAACATCTCAGCTGGAATGTACATATCGGTCACCTATGTGCAATGGTAGCCAAAAGAATAACTCTGTTAAAATTGCTTTCGAAATTTCTACTTCCCCAATCACTTGAACTTTATTTTTAGGGTTATATACTACCACTGATAGATTACGGTTGTACCATATGGGGAAACATCCATTATAATCTGTCCAGAATTGATAAACTCCAGAAAAAAGGTAGTCCGAATAATACTGAAACTTCCTGTTATGACTCCCTCGAATGTTTTGTTTTCATGTCTGCAATGACTACCTATACAAAAACGTATTCTTTATTTTAAAGGAATCATGACATATAAGTTTTTAAACGGTCTTTCTCCCGATTATATCTCTAACCTAACTGAACTAAGATCATCAAATACTGAGCGCAATCTCCAATCGACGACTAACAACGATCTCCAGATTCAGTGGTCGAAAACCAATCATTGAAAAAGCTCGTTTACTGTATCAACACCTACTGTATGGATATTCCTTACCACTGAGGATACGTAATTCAAATTCCCTTGCTTCTTTTAAAATATCATTACAGAAATTCTTTTTTGATCAGCTGGAATGACATATTAAAGGCCTGAATAGAAAACTGTATCATTATATCCATAAATAATAGGTCCAGATCTCATTTGATATATGTAATACGTACGACGTATGCTGAAATCTATGTACCTGTGTATAGAATATTGTTCATATGTGAATATGTTTCCCAGTTTAGTCACATAAAGTCATTAATGTTAAATATGTATGAATGAGTGTGCGACAATACCTGATTATGTGCATAGTTTTGTATTTTTTAAAAATATATTTTATTAACATAGCCAATTACAAAAACTGAGGACCACATGGCAGATGGGTCAGTCATTACCAAGCGTGTTATCCTCGTTAAAGAAAGTTGTTTATTATTATTATTATTATTATTATTATTATTATTATTACATAATTTCTTAAACTCCACTTGAATAGTAAAATGTTATCTGAAAATAATATTTCTGAAACATGATGACCAAACTATAATTTGTGAAAACAATATTTTCATTTTTTAAATTTTATAAACAAAAATTGCTATTACATAAAAGGGCTAAACAATGTTGATAAAAGGATTAAAAAGTCGTCAATACTGAATTGCGTTTGTTAAGCAGAATTGATTTGAACCACAGGAAATAAAATATATTTTTGTTGGTTGTTTATTTTGTTTATTTGTCACCAAACTGCCCTAAACGGAAACTGTCATTTGCAAAGTCAAAGCTATCTAGTTTCAGTGTCTTTCGGATTCCAATGACTTTTTTGGTCCATTTAAACACCAGTCTCTTCATTCAGTAGTATTACAACAACCTGATGCCACTTCATTCTATTTCGTTTTGCACTCTAGACTTTTGCCATTGATTTGATTATTGCTACAAACAATGAACCTAAACATACAACGTGTGGTGAATTCTACACGCAAACAATAGACTCATTTCTCTAGTTGACGAACTTAGGTACCGACTATAACGCCGTTTGATGCCAAAAATAAAAAAAAAAAAATGTCTTTCCACTAGAACTGTATATTTCACTGACCGTTTTAAACCATTGTCTTGGCGTTGACAGAAAGAAATGGCTTGCAATGCATTCTAAAGAAAGCTGTATCAATTGTAAGCCATGTCCGTTAACCGATAATCGAACTGATTGAATGAAACTTTGACTGAAGCACCAGAAATTGACTATTGTGTTGTCCAGAAGATCGATGTCTCAAGGATACTGGATACGACCAATTCCTTTGTGGCGTTCGACTACCAACAAACGGTACAAAGATAGAAAAGGCTGTATTGAGAGGTCTTAGGATAATTAAAAATCTCCTTATGGAATATATATTTTGAAAAGTCTTTGCTGGTCAGATGCCCAAACATGCCCTCCCCTCCCCCCCCCCTTCCTCAATTACATCAGAGGTAATGAAACATATTGGTTAAAGTATTTCCTGTTAAGGCTGGACCGTAGGTCATCTTAACAAATGAGTAAATGAAAAGACTTATTAAAGGAATTAGTGTTTGCGTGATCGGTATTGCAAAGAAGGAAACAATGACACCATTATTCAGTTATTGCATTAATTTATTGTATATGTTGTTGTCGAACAAAAATGTTTCTAGACATTTACGAGTAGATTAATTATACAACTAATGACCATAATGTTGACATGATAGACACGCCTGCAGTATTGATGACATTACAGGAATCTAATCTGAATGCAAATTAAATTGTAAAGTTTATTAAATTTGTCTGATAAAAATTGAAGTATTTTGTTTAAATAACAACCACAAAGACACCACGTCACACATATGAGAAGCCCTACAATACAGAAACCAGTCTGTAAAATATTATAACTAGTCTGTAAAAACCAGAATGTAAAATATTATAACCAGTCCCATAAATATTGCTCGAACCATAATTATAAGTAATGCAATATTTAAACATAGTTCAAGAAGAAATCGTTAATCTCATTCATCTGACTCAGCAAGGACTCTTCCTTGGTGAGGTATGAATGGTATCCGACAAGGATAAGAATGTTTCCCAGTCTATGCTCAATTAGTTCTCTTGCTTGTGTTCTTTAAAATCTGATATTAGCTAATTTCTTTCGGGCATGCTTCTCACGCCCTCACTTCCCAAGTCATATTCATATTACTGATGCAGAGATAATTCAATATTTAGACCTAATGTTATGACTCTGTGATCTTAAACTAAGCAACAGAAAAGAGCGAAAACCAACAAATAATTTATTTCCCTAGAATACAAAGTGAAAATTAAAAACGAACTTACAGTATTGTGATTTAAATCCCAAATAGTCCTAAAAGTTCTATCACAGTGTGATCCAAATGAATTCCTGGCTTGAATGTGCTGATGTACCAATAGCCTGGAACAGTGTTGATGTGCTAACAGTCTTGATGTATCACAATATATCTCTAAATGAATCAACAATAATCACAAAATAGTGATTTAGCCCAAAAGTATTATTGAGCTGTTTGTAAAAACAGTGAATAACTTAAAGAAATAAATTCATCTCACATTAAAATCTGAACAAATTTAAAGACTGATTCCACTTCTGATTTTAAAGTTGGAATGAGTATTTCTGTTTATCACTGCCATTTATAAAATACTAAGACACAAAACTCAACGAGGCTGAGTTCAATTTTATAGACAAATTTATAAACAAGATCCCTTCTAGAAACTTCCAAGATCAAAAGGCCATATAAACATGTTTACCACCAATTAATAATGATCGTAATATATAATAAAAAATCATAGACGTCAATTAGCTATATAATATGTTGTTTAAAAACAAAGACATTAGTTAAGTAGGCCCAACTCCTACGTTCAATTATGGACAAAGGAAAATTGCCATGCAAATTAAATATACATAACATATAATCATGGACAAAAGGCAACACACAACATAAATTAAATATACATAACACTAATACTAACTAGTGCAAATTTGATGGCTTATCATTGCATATCTTTACATGTTTTTATTACATATTACTCCCATACCCATCCCCTATGCTAAATACCACATACACGGCCGCTGAATAGTGATGCGGTATTGGAACGCAACGCTGGCAGTTCGTAATGTATATATTTGATTGTAAGAAGCTAAAAAAAGGAAGGGGACTTAACCCAGTCTACATTAATAGAGCCTTCTCTAGCCAATACGTTAACAAATATCTATTGTTTTATTACACTATTCTGCGATAGAGCAATTTTTATTTACCATTTAACTGTGACTAGACAGTAATTATTTATTTGAATAAAGACAAGTTTTGCAGTAAAAGATTGCTATTTGTTTCAAATGTCGACACATTTAACAACGGAAAAATGGCTAACCGAATACAGTTCTCAACATCTGCTCATAAGAAATTGTGTAAAATTGTTGGACAATGTCAATCACACCTTGTCACTGTCACTTCAAGCAGTGATTCTTCATTAGAAGTTAATTTGAAAAGTAGTAGGAAATGTATTCTTGCATTAGAATCAATCATCAGAAGACTAATCTACATAATTGCAAGCAACTGCCGCAATACCACCAATTCATCCATTACACTTCCGGATTAATTGGTCAAAATTGTATGCAGTCTGGCTTCATAATCTTTTTGAGCATACTTCGCGTTCAGTTCATACAACGTACATGCATTCACGCAGTAAATCTAATAAGACAAAAACAAGCTTTCAAACAAGACTCTTTATTGAATAAGACGCCGTTGCTGTTTTCATTTATCTTAATACAAATCAAGGGGAGAGAAAAAAAATCACAATAGACTTTGTCTTGCAAACTGAAAGGTTAAAGCGACTGAAAAATCGCCCAAACGATACCTATTTATACAATCACACGCAAATATATTTCCTTCAAAGAGTTAGTTTAATTGCCGTACCGTTTCATCTGCCTTCCCCATCAACATTTGCAGAAACCTAACACCGTATATGAAGTTGACAAAAGACTCATAACAATTAATCATTCTAAGAACAAAAGATGCGGTCACGATTTCTCTTTTCTTTTCAAATTTCGTACGAGGTAGCAATTCTTGATTCTTCGAGCAAGCAAAATGAAACCCAGAAAATATAGAATCTTCAAATAATGTGACACTATTATTTCCACTTGTTGGTACTATCATGATGTCATACAGTCGTTAAAAAATTTCAGTTTGCGTCAGAATGAATATTATTGGAAACGACTCTTGATACAAGTCTATGGAATATGTGTACAACTACTTAGCACAAGAAAGAAGATACACACAACAGAGACTTACACGCATCACATGAGGAGAAGAACAATAAATTCCAGAAATATAAGTACCTCTGGCATCTGGCTACATATGAACTCTTCATTGGTGAGAGCGAATGTTACACAATAAAGGTAAGACTGGTTTCCATTTGTGTCCAGTTATCATCATAGCTCAGTTTTGCAAACAACCAATATAAGTTTGGCTAATATATCGTTCAAATTTAATATGTCATTGACGAAATGATCTTCATCGTAGATTTATTCAAAATGATCTTCATCGTAGATTTATTCAAGTCTGCATTCGAGGAGTTCAACGGTACTAAAAACAACGCCGAATAGCTAAGTTACGTGTATGTCTAATTCTTAGAAGTAAGCATATATATATATATATATATATATATATA